>JAMXBB010000007.1:96581114-96750358 GCA_024138015.1 Lumnitzera littorea
AGGTTAGCTTTCTCTACGGGATCAATGTGGGAGCTGTTTGAGGACAGAGAGTACATTTGGCTAAATGTACAGTTGAAAATATAATTTTTATATTAGTCTGACTTTAGACATGTTTCAAAAGCTATATCTGTAAACTTTTATACACTTAAATTATGTGTTATGTTTTCTATATTATTATTTGTCATGAAATGCTATTGCTTAAGCTTGCGCACTCTTGGTAGTTAGTAGTAGTTGTAGCCTTGTGTATCGTATAAAAGGGTCGTCGATTGTAAGGGAACTCAATCTACAATCCTTTGTACGGTATACGGCGACTGCCACGACTAGCCCCCTCGGGTCGCGACATTTACCATATGGAAAGTGAAGTTGTATATATTATATATTTGTTTGAGTTAATTTGAGCACATTGGTGCAAGTGGAATAAAAAAAAAAACCAAGTGCTAAGACCCAGTTGATGGTTTGTGTTAGTTAATTATCTCTAACCCCAACTACAAAAGACGTAATTCTAAGTTGCATGCAGTTCATAGGTCACTGCATGTATTGGTTAACATTCTGATTGTTCAAATATTCATATGTTGTGCATTTAGATGATATTTTTGTATGGCATGGCGGAGGGATTTACTCACTGAGCGTAAACTTACACCTTAATAGATTTCTTTTGTTGTAAGATCATCTTTTTGTTCATCCAAGCTAAGGAATGCCCAAATTGAGTCTCATGTTGAGATGGGGTTATGTATGTAGGAAGAGGAGGGAATTTTTGTGTAATAGTGAATCGTAAATATATTTACTTATTTAGTTAATTCCGTAATTAGATTTTCTTAATACAGACATTCGTAGGACTTTAAAATATGCTATAGTATATTTTTTTTGTTGTAGAACTCAACAATTCCACACTCTAACTTTAGTATTTTTGTAATTAAATGTTAATTTTAATCATCCTGCTTGATACTACTTACCTATGGGCCTAATGGTGATATGGAGTGGAAGGAGCCTTATGTATTGTATAGAAAGTCTATGATTAATGGAGGGGTTGATTGTAGATCTTTATGTGGTATACAACAATCTACCACGACAATGATACCGTTTGGGTTGTGATAAGGCGTATCCTTTATAATAAGCCGTATCCTTTGTAATAAGCTTGTACAATTTAGGAAGGGGTGAAACCTACGAGTGTTTTTTATCCCCACGACTTCTTGTTCTTTGTTACACCTTTCTATCCCGAAATAATGTGGATTAAGCAAAAGATCTATCTATACATTAGCCATCCTTAGCTCACTTGGGTAACTAGACATCTAACACCTAAGATGATCCTAGCTTTCAAAAAATTCGCCTCTAAAATGTTCTTATATGAAGATGTCCATCATCTAAGGAATTCAAAGAATTTATTTTATTTATTTTAAATTTGAATTATTCAAAATGGAAATCCATTTATTTTGATTGTCCATATTTATTTATATTTGTTCTATTCTATATATTAGCTTTAATATTATATATTAGATTTAATCTAATAGAATCTATATTATTTTAGATTTTGTCTGTAATAACTTATATACTATTGCTTTCTTCTTCTTAAATAACTGTTTTTTATGCTTTGTAAGTTTTGTAAGAGAGTAGCATTTGATACTTAAGTTAGTTATTATTTTATTTAGTTTAACTTTTTCTTTTCTAATTCTAATTGGTTTGCTTTTTGTAGTAGCAAAAAAGAATCATGCACTTAATTTGTCGATGAAATTCAAACTTTAGACTTCTCAATTTTTAAGGATAAATGCTAAAAACCAAGAAAGTTCCAATTCCTTTTTATTTTTCTTCCTTTCCCACTCTTGTATTTTGATTTGCATTGTATTATGTACATTAGGGACAATGTATAACTTAAGTGTGAGGGGAAGGTTAAAATATAAATGTTGTATGTATGTTGATATTTTTAGATGCAAACCAAAGCTCTTGATAATTCTTCTTAAAAACTTTTAGAAATTTGCAACCTCTATATATATAAGAAAGCAAATTTTTGTCAAATTTTCCCACATCCTTTATGAATTTGAAATACTTTATTGAATTAAAGTGCTTAAATATTTAGGATTCAGAGTTCCCCTTCTCTTAATCTTAGATTTAGACTTGAGATTAGGATAGATATGCATAGGTTAAAAACTAAGTATTATGATTTCTAAGCTTGATTTTAGAGAATAGTTATCTATCATTCTTTTTCAAAATTTTTAGATTAGAGGAACAAAGGAGATTTATCGTTTGAAAGTTCTTTGAAAAATCAAAATAATTGAAGGTATAAAAGAAATATCTAAATTTAAAGTAATTGCTGAAGAATTGGTATAGATCAATCTTGATCCCTTAGAAGAGCAAAACTCTTTCCCACTGCCAATTGGAAAAAAATAAAATTAATCAAAGTTGTTAAGGATCAATCTTGGTCCCTTAAAAGAGCAAGGTATTTTCCCATTGATAACTGCTGAAGTAATTAAACGAGCTACATTAGTAAGATTAGCCTCGATCCCTCTGAAGGGTGAGGTACTTTTCTAATGCTAGTCAAGCTTAAATAAGAAAATTAAATTGAATTGATAAGCCTCCTAATGAAAATTGAAAAAGTAGAAGGACAATAAAAGAATAGATTGATGTAATATGCATCTAGTCTAATATAATTAAGGAAGATTTATCTCATGTTGAATTAAAGTGAAGAAATCTCTTATAACCTTTTTCTTGAATGATTTATGTTTGTTTTAATCTTTAGTTTAGTTTCTACTTAAATGTTGGGCTATCTCTAAGTCATTTAGATTGATTACTGGAATTCAGTAGTTCTTAATTTCTATTTGAAGGTATACATTTCTAAGATTGTAGTTAACCATCTTGTCCTCAAAATATTTTCATTTTGATTTTTTATTATTTTGCTTTAGGACAAGTAAAAGCTTAAATGTAGGGGCATTTGATGAATGTGTAAATACACATATTTTAGGATTGATTTGTAATACTTTTATAATGCTTTTATAGGTGTTTACATTGAATTTGAGGTTTAATTTGTTTATATTTTGATTTCAAGCTTCATTTGATTGATTTGGAGAGATTGATGATTTTAGACCAAGTTTGGAAGATTTGAAAATATTTTAAATGAATTTTGAAGCCTTGAAAAGAAACATACCCATAAACAATGAACTTGCATTGAAACACAAGCAAAGGAGCGAAAAACAAAGTAGAAATTGAAGCCCAAAAAAGACTACAGCTGTAGACTTTAGGCATGGTTCTCCTATTTCATTATTTTGTGATTTTCAAGGTCAATAAGGACCATGGTCGTGGTCCCCACTTGTTTTCCCACGACGACCAATTTCATCAATTTCGAAGTTTTTGCTTAAAGAACAAGAACACAGCTACACTCCACAACCATTACCTAAGGCGTAGTCACCCTATGATAAGCAAATCTTCTATTTTACTATGAATCTTCTATTTTTTTACTTGCAATATTCAATGAATCTTCTATTTTGTTAAGTCTCTCTTTGTAAACCTATCCCTACTCCTTATAAATAGATCTTTAGGCTTAAGTTTTCATAAAGAGCCCCCTTTGGTAGAATTGTAACTTAGAATATTGTTGAAGGTCTCTCAATTTTTTTTTTTTCTCTTCTTCTTTTAATTATGTTGTTCTTTTAAATTATTATTGAAATCTAGTTCTCTTTGCAACAACTCTTCTTTCTATCTATGATATTATCTTTGATGATCTAACTACGCGAAGCTTATTAAATTCAATTAGTATTTTCCAATGGTACTAATTTGAAGTCTAAGTTAGTTGTAGAGTTACAGGCCTGTAGTAGACAGACAAGTGTAATTAGAAGAGATTAAGTACGCTAAGAGATTATGTATTGAATCTTTCCAGAATAAGGACACCTAATAACGGGATTTAAGTACTTCATACAATCTTGAGATGCTCCATTCAAAAGTGATTCGAGTGGAGAGGGTCTCAAGGTTAGAAATTAGCTAGAGACGCGTATCTAGCTAATTCAGAATCTGATTTCCATAAGAATAAGATTAAGAATCTCTACGGTCCAAGGAATAATTGAGATTGAAAGGTAGTATGGAACTACAAAGTAAATAATAACAATTTACTAAGGATCATGTTTATTCTCTTACTTGATTCATGTTTGATTGTTTTCATTAGTTTTGCTTAATTTAGTTTATTTTATTTTATTGTTCTTATTTTGTTTATTGTTCTTTATTCATCTTATTTAATCATAATCATCTCCATTTTGATAATTTAGATTATTAGAAGTTTTAGGTGAATTGCTAGTAATTAAGTTCTCATACATATGGTTCTTTATAGAATCAACACTTAAACTTATGTTCATTTTAATCTGTACTATAACTTGACTAGGTACACTTGCTTATTAGCACGGTATATGCCAAATCAAACTTGTACCAAGTTTTTTTATCAACTCGATACAAATTAATGGAGTCCAACATATCCAGAAGTCAACTTCCTCAAACAGCTCCATTACTATAAACCCATTCTTCCATAATTTAATAGATGAATCTAAGCTACCAAATAGTTTCTTCCTAGGGCGGCTTGAAGGTACATCTACTCCTCGCCATTCTTCCATAAATAATAGTACCTAAATAGTTGTGAAGTTGGTCGTACTATTAGGTTCTCATACAAGGCTTGGAACATCCTTAGAATCCTCTACCCATTAGGAGTTATTTGGGCAAGATAGACTTGATGATAGTTAAAGAGTTCCTTCTCGAACTTGGTAAAGGGAAGGATCCCAAACTTGAAACACTTCTCATATATATAAAAGCACCTCCCAAACAAGAGAGTAACCCTCTCCTTGGTGGTAGGAACTCGAAGCACCAATCTAATCAAGCTTTTGATGAAATAATTTCTTAAACAACAATTTATGTTCGTTGTTTTAAGATTACCTAGGTGACCATTTAGCCTAGGACTAGCCTCTAAGCCTTCAAACAAATCCACCACTTCTTTCTCATCGCCCCCATCAAGGGGATAAACATCGCGAGGAATGGCAATGGTAAGTGCCACACTATTAATCTCAACATCTAAATCCACTAGAGTTTTGACTCACTTTTTAACACTTGAAAAGTTGAAACTAAAATGTACACTTTCTTAAAACATAGAATTTAAGCAATTTTTAACCAGCAAGTGCACTGGGTCGCGTTTGTAATACATAAAGTAAGTCGAGGTCGTATCCACAGGGAGAAGGATAAGAGCTAAGTACTAGACATGACTTACTACTCTAATATAAACAAGGCAATTAAGTTTTGATATTTATATAACAACTATGAATTAACATATTTAAACTAAACATAGGATTTCAACTCTTAAAATGAATATGATTGTAAACTAATCACTCGAATTACTAAATGGCAATCTAGTTGTGCTATTTCACTAATATGAATTGCAAATGAGTTGTTAATCGGTTAATAATATAAGCCCTAATCAAATTAGAATGTGTCAAATCCTAATCCATATTAGCTAGTCAAAGGAATGATTAGAATCAATGTTTTAGCACACAATCTTAATCTACAAGCATTTTCAATACATGAAACACTTACTCTTTAACTAAGAACTTACAACCCACAAACAATACACGAAAACCACACAATAAACCAAAAGATAATCCTCAATGGATTCATAATTTCATGAAATATAGTAGCAATATCAAGCATAAACAACATCTAACAACATCCTAAATGAATGAAATCAGTAGAGGTGAGAAAAAACATCAAGACAAAGAGTGATTCTTAGCTCCAATCTAAGCTTGAATGATGTTTCTTTGACATTCTAAGTTGAAATCCATCAAAAATAATTAAATCTAACCTAAAATTATCCTAAACTACAAAACCCTAAGCTAAGGAAAGGAAATGGTTCAAAAAATGTTGAGTGCGACATCCTTTTTCATTAGCTGCACAATGTAGCTTTTTATAACAATGACCTACCAATTGATCGATAGCTGTAAAATTCTCAAACGCTACATTTCTTTCTTATGAAACCTACAGTTTACATTACCGATTGATCGATAGAAGGAACACCAATCAATTGGTAAGAGAGAATCCTTCTTGACCATTCTGTACTTGTTCTTGTCTTCTCTTGGCATTCAATCGATAGTTAGGCCAATACATGCTTAATACTCCAAGGCACACTGATCGATTGGTAATATGGCTATCGATTGATCAATAAGCTAAATTCTTACATTCCTTAGCCTCTTAGTCAAATGATGGGGCTACCAAGACCATGGTAGCCTTATACACCCATACATATGGGATAAATTTAGTGAAATTCTGTCAAAACATAATCTTTTTCATATGTTTTTATCAACTTTGTTCAAGTTGGTCCATTTTTGTGCATAAACTCCATTTTTACGTAAAATCTATCAATTTTTCCTAAATTTATGCATAAGTACAGGCTTTAAAGTTGGGAAAATTTGTATATTTTGAACTGTGATCACCACCCCCAACTTTAGACCTTACTTATCCTCAAGCAAGCCTCAAAAATCAATTTGTAGAAAATGAGAGGATAAGCGTGGACTTCCTTTACACTCAAGGATAATCAAGAGTTGTCATCTCGTTGAAATCACAACATTTGTATACATCTAATCTGACAAAATTTTAAAAGTGATGTCAAATTCATTCTAATTGCAACCAATCAAATACACACAAATGAAAAATCGTATAATTAACTTAAGAATCAATGCCTAGAAAAGTTAACTTCTTATTTAGGTTAGGCTTACGAAATTTGGAGTTAAGTCTAATATTCTAAACTAAATGAGAGGTCTCAATGTTAATTTGGCCAGCCTATGTATATACTTCTACCTTATAGGGCTCTTGAGTTTGCCAATACCATGCAAAAAGAGTGATCACTGAATTATACATTACTACACCTCTTGACTTTGATATAAAATTCATTCCTTGCCCATTATTTCCTTTTTGAATTTTCACTTTTTCAACTTTTTCTATCTTTTTTTTATAATTGCTTTCTATCATTCATTTTTCTTTCTTTTTGTGATAGGCTCGTACTTTTTGTAATGACTTTCGATTAAGTCCCATCATTTTCTTTTTCTTGTACTTTTCATTTCTTTTTCAAGCTTTCATTTGTTTATTGCTGGGAAATTTGCAGGTAAAATCCAGTACCCACTTCTATTCACGAGAAATTAACAAACTACTTGATTACTCAAAAAATGGTGTATATAAACAAGTCAACTTCTAAAAACGCAAAAACCTATCACAAAGTCAGAACATTTTCCTAACTTCAAATCTCTAAACCATGCCTAAATCGAGCATAACAAAACAAGGCAAGGATGCCATAAATTGATTACAAAGTCTTGAAAAGTGTTCGTAACCATTTCACAAGGGAATTCATTCAAAATTTAAGCCCTAATCACTTTTTCCTACTTTTATTCATACAAACTTTACAAAAATAATGACATACTCCAGGTGTAAAACATTAAGTGTAAAGGAAAATGAGTCCAATTTTAGAAAAAGATCATTTTGCTAAGTGCACAAAAGTGAAATTTCACATGCATAAATTTACATAGTCATAACTTAACCAGAATCACACGACTGCTTCTAAGTTCATGTTTAACCTTCCTTACCCCCAACTTTAAGTTCAAGAAACATATTCTGCACATTCATGATTGAAAAGTAAAAGAGAAAGGGCTAGAATAGAGCTCCTCTGGTTTCTTGGTATGTTTAGAGTCCTTGATTCTTATGAGGTATCACGACCCAACAGTATTGTTATCGTGGTAGATGGTCGTATATCACATGAAGATCTACAATCAACCCCACCCCACCCCCCACCCCCCAACCCCCCCCCTCTTTCCCATTGATTGTAGGCCTTTCATATAATATACAAGGCTCCTTCCACTATACGTTACCACGAAACCTATAGATATGTAATATCGAGCAATTTAACTAAAATTTACTTCTTTGATATAAAATGATAAAGTAAATGTATGAATTTGCCAAATTCCATACCAAAAGAATATTACAACACAAACGCAATTCTTATAAGAATCAACATTAGAAATTTCTAACTAAAATATGAACTCGAAAAAGATAAATAAACATCTACAAAATGCTATTACAAAATCCCCCCTTTGCTCTCTGAACGCACTATCCCATCTTCGTACGAGACTCACCTTGAGCATTCCTTGGCCTAAATGGATAAAGAGGTGATCCTACATCAAAAGAAATCTATCGAAGTTTAAGCTTACGCTTAGTGAGATAAATCCCCTCGTCAATATTGCATAGCAATTTTATTTAATGTATAAACATATGAATACATGAATAATCAGAATGTCAAACAATACATACAGCGACTTAGGAACTGTATGTAACTCAGAATTTCACCCCCTGTAGTCAAGTTTAGAGATGATTAACCGACACAAACCACAACTAAGTTCTAGCACTTGGTTTTTATACCAATTATACTATTGTGCTCAAGTCAAAACAAAATCATAGGTATATATATAATATATATATATATATAACATATATCACTTCTATACGAAAAGTACTTTATCTTTACATCTCGTACTTTAAACCAAAATTTTCATGTATAGCAGTGTAGTGGCCTCTGTATCCATAATCATACGCCTTAAGCAGAAGCCACAAGACACGGCCGTTTGCTAATGGTTAGCATCCCCTAGTGCCTAGTAAGCCCGTTAACTCAGGATAAAGACTCAATAATAAAATAATGGTGTAGCTAATGGCCAATCCTACAGTAGCCCCTCCTCCTATGAGTTACTTCCCATCTTCTACGTGAGGTAGCAGTCGGTATAGTATGATGAGAAATGCATGCTTCATTAAATTTCTTAATCAAATAAGTACTTAATCCAGTTTTCATGGGAATCATACAAATTCATTCCATAAAACTATACATGGATATCATCACAAACAATTCCCATTATTATCTAATTAATAAGTCATAGTATTCAATCATAATATCATACACATGCATTTCCTATATCCCACAAACATCCAAGTTCCTTACGTAAGTTTAAGTTCATATACTCTATAAGTAAAATCAAGTATGGAGTCATCAGGAATCACTCACTCAGCCATAACGAATCAATCAAAGTAATCCGAAGGCAAATCATCTCCAAAAGCCAGGTCCCCTGGACATTGCAAATATGATACTATAAGGATTTGAAATAGAACTTAGAAAACTAAGCTAAAACCCTTTAAGCTATACTTTTAACTAGGTTTCGTATTTTTCCCGGTTTTACTTAAAAGTTCAATCATGTATAACTTTCTCGTTTTAAATTTAATTTTTATGATCTTATAGTCAATTTTCATCATTTTTTAGTGTACTTTAATGTGGTGAGGTTAGATTTTTGAGATGAGGCACAAAAATCCATCTATAAGTCAGAACAATAGCGATCCTTATGATTTGGAGTACTTTTGGGCTTTATTTGATTGTTAGGCTTAGGGAGTGTTTTGTGTGCTTCTTAGGAGTCTTAAAATAACTTCCATTATTGGGGTAAGTTGCTGGTCAGAAAATTGATCTGGGGGGGGTCTAACTTGGAGTTTGAAGCTCGTTTTGGAAGTTTTAAGCTTGGTTTTGAGTTTTAAATTTTATACACTTATTGTACTTGCCTTGGTTGGTCTTTTTACTTTGTTTACTTACTTTTATCATATTTTTAAGTGACTTTCCACATGGTTTCAGATTTGGTCGTAGTGAATCCAAGGGGTTTTCACTTAGTTTTTCAACTTATTTCATTATTTCCTTAAGTTTAAGAGTTAGATCATGAACTTAGGCTACTTATATTCAAATCTTGACTTAACTTCTCTTCCATGACATGATTACTTAGCTCATACTTTACATGAAAATAATATTTCTCATACTTATCATAGCTTCCATACCATAGTTCATATCTTACAAAGTTAGTTTCCTCATAAAAGCTTTATATAATGAATTTCCTTTACCTAAGTCTAGATTTGAGCATGTTTAATTAATAAAAGTAAAAATAATATCTAAAGGACCTACCAAAACTTCACATCTAGCATGATACCCTCTCTTTCAAGTGCTTATTTCATGATTTTCTTAACTTAAAATCTTCCATTCTAAGTGTTAAATAAGTATCTTTACATATCACCAACTTTACATGCTCATATTTTAACTTTCAAGTAAGGGTATCATAAGTTTGCTACTTAAGGTGGTCTTAGGGATTTCATCAACTTATGATCATGCTAATATCTTCATGAAAACATGGTCTCCTAACATGACATACTAAGTTACGAACACAAAGAAACAACTTACTTGTCCTCAAAGCAAAAACAAGGTGGTTGTACACTAAGTATCTACTTAAGCTCCTTGTTTTACCTTCTCCTTCTTACAACCTTTTTAAAATCTCGAGTTTTGATCTTTTAAAGTGGGGTTTAAAAGTCTTCTAAGGATCCTAAAAGTGGCTTTGGAAGTTGACAAATGGAAGACACAAACAAGCTTTGTGCAATGAGAAATGAAGCAAACAAGTGGCAACAATGTTGGGATTTTGTGGGGTTTCTGTTTCCTCTTTTATGTTAAGTTTAAAGTGAGAGAAAAGGAAGTGAAAATAAAAGTGAAAGTGAGAGTAAAGAGAGAGAGTGTAGCCAGTTATGTATGGAAGAGTAGTGTTTTTAAGAAGCTTTGATTTGTTGTCTTGTAGCTTGCATAAATGCCAACATTTGACAAGACTAGATGATGTAAGTATTAAGAAGTGTATAGTAGTGTGTAAGACAAATTGATTGATTGATTAATGAAAGACAAAGCATGGCCCCCCTTTTCTAGCCATGTGGAACCAGCCATGTAGGCTTCCTTTTGGCATGGAATTGTCATGTTTTCTTAAAGTTGAACACATAAAATATTGTGATATCTTGTCCATATGTAGTATAAGTTATGGTGTGATAAGGAAAGTGTCTTATCGCTACTTTTTGGTAAGTTATCAATTGATAAATGATTCCAACTCTCAATTGATAAGTTATTTAGGGTGACTAATTGGTTTATTTATTCATGTGCACAAGTCTTAAGCATAAAGATATAAAGATTGTCTTATAAGAAATTCTTTTAGAGTTTGTTTCTTAAATTATTTTGTAAGTTATGATTTAATTCTTATAAAATTATGAAATTTTCTAGAGTTAAATAAAATTATTCAAATTAAACTATCAATTTGTTGCTTAGGGTTATAGGTCCTTTAATTGTTTTAGGATTTAGGGTTTTTGGGTGACATAGAGTCCTCAATTTACGTACTCAAGTTTTATCAATAACAAACTTTCGAATTGGATAACTAAATTCATTTTTAAATGTAAACTTAAATTCTTAGTTTAGTCAATTCTTGGGAACATTTAGGAAGTACTCTTAATCGATTACATGCTTGTTAAAAGTAGGGTTTACATGAGGAACGGGATTCTTTTGTAATGATTCCCTACCTCCTTTATTTATGTACAATGCACCTATACAAAGCAAAGAAAGCATAAACTAGAAATAGCTCATAATTTGAAAACTCAAACATAAACAAGATAAAGCAAACATAAAGGTATACTAGGGTCAGGTTGCCTCCCGCCAACAACTGCTTGTTTTATAGTCATCAACTTGACTCTTCTAGCTTCTAAAGGTAGATCTAATTGTTGGGATTTCCTTTCATCAACCCTATTGGTCCGTTTTCTTATTCGATGCTACTCAACTTTTCTAGAATTCATCTCCTCTCCCATAAGAGCATTTGATGATGTATCTAGCTTTGTAGCTTGAGGTTGGTCTCTTCTCCATCTCTTCAAAATATGTACACTTCATTTGCTATCTCCAATTATCAAGACTACTTTACTATTTTTTAGGTCAATGGTAGCTCCAATGATGGCCATGAATGGATGCCCAAGATTATTAGAGTTCCTGAATCTTTATCCATATTGACTACAACAAAATTTGTAGGGAATACCAACTTATCTATCTTTATTAACACATTTTTAATCATTCCTTTGGGTCTTTTAATAGAGTAGTCATCTAAATGAATGGTTAACTCAAACTTCTTCAATTCCTTCTCTAACCATATATTTACTTTCTTTACTTGCTCAATGGGTTTGGAGGTACTTATAGCATCATCAATCTTCCTCTCTAACCTCTTGAACCCCTCTAAGGTCAAATGGGCAAGCCTCTCAATCGCGGCTTCCCAAATGGGTTTTTCTTCTCTTGTTGACACCTTACTTGCTACTAGACGATTACCATCAACCTCAATGTCTTTAGATATATTCACTACGTCTTCTTCCCTTAGAGACTCATTCCCGATCCCAACTCCTTTTTTATTCCTAAAAGCAATGATAAGACCACACTAAGAGCAAACAAGGTGATTGTATCAGGGTAAGTCTAAGCTCACAAAAATCTTGAAAATGAAGGTAAAAATGCACAAGAACAACAAAGTAAACAAGCAAAACCTATGAATGCATTCCAAGGATATAACGTACCAAGGAAAACTACATAGACTCACAAAACTAGCTTCATATGACGTACGAGCAGCTCAGTAAGATTACTCACCACCTAACCTTACTTAACGGTTAGGATAAGAGTAGGAAAAGTGATGTGCCTAAAAGCTAAGTTGATCACTAGGACTTACCGTAAACAGTAGTAATAGTGGGTCCTTCAAAATATTGAAGAATGAAGGAATGGAAAAGGTCGACAAACACAATAGCTTCTATAAAGCTGCTTAAAGGATATGACGCACCAAAAAACACAACACAACTTAGTATTTCGCCTAATATGACTTACAAACTAATACTAAAGTCCACTCGCCACTAATCTTGAGCTACTTGGCAAGATTAGATAAGAGTATAAGAGAAAATGTATTTAGAGAAGGATACCTCACAAGAACAAGTATATTCATTAACTGTAAATGTCTAAGATGATTTTAGCTACAAAAGACAAAGATTGTTTATTGTAAATCCCTAGGGCAATAAGGAAATTTGTGCAATTACAATAGAGGGTAATACAACAACACTAGCTTAGTACATTGTTAAAAGAGTAAAAGGGGACAAATAGTACAAAGGATTATTGTACAATGTTAGAAAAGGAATGATAGGTAACATCTTGTAATTGGGTCTGTGTTTTGGGATTTTGGGAAGCTACGGCTGAAGGGAATGGATTTGTGGTTGTTGTTAATGAGATGTACTAGGAGCTATCAAGGCTATTGAAAGAGGTTGTAGCTCAATAAGCTGGGAGAGTAGAGCTCGACATATAGTGTCCTTGGACTTAGCACTCAATAGGTTGATCTCGATGCTTAGCATGTTAGCCTCGACACTCAGCAAGCCAACAACTAGGCAAGAATTCGGGCAGAGCAGGGTATGTCCGAGCCAGGCCCTTAGAAAGCTTATCTACAGCTTGTTTTCGGTAGGTTAACAAGAGAAAATCCTCCTAGTAAGAGATTGGAGACCTTAGAGGCGGGCGCAAGTGATGGGTTCGGATGTTAGTAATCCATTATAAATGGAATAAGCACACTTTGCTCACAAAATGAACAAGTAGTATATGCAATATTTGAGATATGACAATGATTATGTCTGTAACTATATTTACAAGGGTATTTATACCTGAAATATTAGGGCAACTACTATAAATGGAAATGACTAAAAAAGGTATTATCCAAAATAAGTAATGTACTAGGAATGTTAAAGGTATAGATGAAAAACTAAGAAAAACATCTATCCTGTACGGAAGATCCTGTCACATGGGAGCTTAGATAGGTAATTGATAGCTAGAGGAAGGACTTTTAAGAGAAATAGAAAAAACTATACGATTAACATGGTTATTGCCTAACAACAATGTCGAGCTAAGCTGAAAATTCTTCCAGGTTGAATTTAGCCCGATCAAGCTCTAAGCAGTTCAGATTCAGGTTGGCTAAGCTAGTGGTCAGGCTGGCCAAGCTGTTGTCCGAGTGCGTCTTAAGTCAGCAGTTGGCGACTGTTGTTAAGCACGGAAGAGTTTTACTAAGATAAAGTAGTAGGTCAACAAATTATAGCAGCTCAAACTCTCCAAATGTTGGTTGCAAAGAGAGAATCCACCTTGACATACATTCAAGTCCTCAAGCTTGGGCTCTAGTTAAAGGTCCGATGGCTTGATTCCTATCATCCCTGCTGGGTTGATTGGGATCAAATCCTACTAGTCCTCAATCAATTCTTGCTCTAGTTGGTAGGAGTTAAGGTTGGCAATATTAAACACACCAGACACTCTAAAGTCCTTGGGCAGCTCTAATTAGTAAGCATTGTCATTAATTTTCTAGAGGATTTTAAATGGTACTTTAACTTTAGCAGATAGTTTATTATATCTCTTATTAGGAAACCTCTCCTTCCTTAAGTGTAGCCATTCTTGATCACCAGGCTAAAACTACTTAGTCTTCTCACCCTTGCCTTTCTCTCTTAACTTCCTAGTAGCTCGGTTGATGTGTTAAGTGACTTGCTGGTAAATTTGTTGAAGTGAATGAGCTCGATTTCATGCTTTTGAGTCTTCTTTATCAACAATGGGCATCAAGGCAATTGAAGGGCAACTCAAGATTGAATCCATAGATAACTTTAAATAGGGCGTGATTGATGGTAGCGTACACAATTCAGTTGTAGGCGAACTTTACCATAGGTAAGCAGACATCCTAATCAGCTAAGTTCTTTCCTATTGTAGCTCAAAGTAGTGATCCTAGGGTATGATTGATAACCTCTATTTGTCCATTGGTTTAAGGGTAGCAAGAGGTGTTGAAAAGTAACTTGGTTCACATCTGATGCCAAAGAGTTCGCTAGAAATGACTTAGGAATTTTGGGTCGCAATCTAACAGCACACTCTTTGGTACTCCATGTAAGTGAACAATTTCCTACAAAAACAAAAAAGCAATAGCCAAAGCATCATTAATTTTAATGCACGGCACAAAGTGTGTCATCTTACTAAATCTATCCACGATAATCATCACAAAGTCTATAAGATTCACAATTTCACCTAATAGCTTCAAGCAGATAATTTATGGCGCTACTAAAACTAACCCAAATGACCTAAAAATTTACGAATAGACTCAAAACATTAGATGAGGACACCCTGTAGACTCAGATATTGGAAATATGATAAAATAAAAATAATACAACTAAATTAATGTAATTTAACTATATACATATTATTTATCATAAATGGGTGAAATAGGTTCCGTTAGTTCATAAACTTTTGGAGATAAAAAATATATGTAATAAAATTATTGTGTGACCTAAAATAACATGTAATATATATATGTGTGTGTATGTGTGTGTGTGTATGTTACATGTAATTATTAAGTGTGAATATATACTCGGAATTCGTTAAAATGTCCAAATAATAGCATTTTAAGCTAAATTAGGCTAAATAAATTTATAAGAAATTAATTTAAAAAATCATAATTAAGTTTGGTCAACTAGATGTAGTTCATTTAGGCATGTGGAGTTGAATATGATAGGTGTTAATGATTTAAGTGAAGTTAAACATGCATTTAGACATATAAAAGCTCCAATTTTAAATGAGAGAGAGAAAGAGAGAGAGAGAGAGAGTAAAATCGTTTTAACACTCCAGATAGTTTTGAAAAATCTGAAAACAATCTCAAAAGTTTCATCTAAGCAAAGGAGGATCTGGAAAAATTAAACATGGGGTTTAAAGATTTAAGGAAGAAATTAGGCAAAATTTACAGTGCAAACTAAGCTTAGATGAGTACAAGTATCTAAGGAGTAACTAGAAGTCAACCGCCACCACTGGGTAACAAAGCATCTAGTGGGTAGGCCAGTCAATAAGGGGTTGATCGTCAGTAGTGGCAGGAGAAGTCTACTTCAGTAAGGGTCTTATTTCATCCAATTTTACAAATTTTAATAAAAATATTAAAAATAACTAGAAAATTTTGGAAAATTTTATTCTTACATATTTTTGTGTATAAATTGTAGGAAAAATATTATTTTGTAAAAATTTAATATCTACAGCATACATGCTTAAAAATTGATGAAACCGAACAATTTTTTATATTGAAACAAATAACTTTAATGATATAGTTTTAAGCTCCAATTTTTTCTGTAAACTATCCACTATTACTACTAAAATGCTATGTAAAGATTTTCAACAAAACTATTTCCTAAATTTTTATTTGATTCTTTAGCCCTAAATTATGTTTAAGATAGTGATTTTAGAGGAAAATAACCTATTTCTCTTAATGACCTTACTTAGATTTTGAGCTCAACTAGTTATTAAAGTATTTTATGGTGTATGGGTATTGTTGGAAGAGGTTCTATTAAGAGAAGTTAACAAAATTAAGTATAAGCCACTTATATGAATAACTTGGTGATATGGGATTTAAGGAAATTGGTGAGTGATGATGTGATACACTAAGAATTTGGATGTAATGAAGCTAAGAAGTATGGATTGGAGTGTTATTTTGGTTAGTCTTGAGTGGAGTTAGAAGTAAATGGACCAATAAATTGATTATAAGGGAGTTAAGTGAAGGCCGATGATAACTCAAAGGATTCTATAAATTAGTTTGCACTAGAATGATATTTAAAGGGTAACTCAGAAGTAAAGCCTATGAATAAAATGTAAAAACAGGGGATTAAAAAGTTTGATTAGAGGTAAATTTTTCTTAAAAACTTTATAGATAACAGAGTCAAAGGATATCTCAAAGGAAGTTAGGAAGCAAATGTTTTACTTGATAATTACTCAAAAGTTCGGTCAAAGGCAAAAACTCGAAGAGAAGTATAGTTAGGAAGGCTTAGAGGCTAAGTTAAAAGGTGAGCTCTTAAGGAATTTCAAGTTGACTAGGCTCAAAGGATAGTTCATAGGATATTCTACCAAAAGATCTAAAAGTTGAGTAAACTACATGGTTGGTTTAAAATGTGCCTTAGAGGATACTTGAAATGAAAATATATGAGTGTAAGCACTTAAAAGTTGTTTCAAAAGGTAATTTGTACAAGATCTTAGATAGTTATCAAACTTAGAGGATGATTCAAAGAATAATCCTATTAAACCTTAACTTTGATATGGCTCAAGAGATAACTTAGAAGCTCTCCAGTTTAAGAACTTCAAGGGTGATCTAGCTCAAAGGGTGTTTATTGAACAATCTTGAGTATTTACCAATCTCGGAGATTGACTCAAAGGCGGAATTGGTTTCAAACCTCAATATCCATGTAGTGTAAAGGGCAACTCAGAAGCTTCTCTAATTGAATACATTGAAGGCATGATGAATCAAGATGTAGCTCCAAAGGTAATAAAAGTCAAATATACTTATAGTACCACATTAAACTTTCAATACTTAATGCATAAGATAATAAACTAGTAACTAAATAACTTAATACTTACATAGACACATAAATTGGTAATATTTCATAATTTTCATGCAAATAAAGTAGTATATCGGTGTAAATATCGAAGGATCATTAACATAGATAAGTTAATAAGCATAGTAACGAATGATTGAGTTACAAGTAAGTATGACTAGTACTTCACCACACTTTGAAGTATTACTTAAGAATACTTGAAGGCCTTAATATATGTCATGCTTGTAGTTGGAAGTTAGTAGCCTGTACGTATGTAACGTATGTATTTGAATATTGTACTGCTGTTTTGAAGTGCTAGATTATATATTGGTTATTTTATGGTATTACCTACTTTAGATTGTATGAAATGGTCACCCTAAAAGCAATCTAATACATACTTGACTTAACTACTAACCAGACTTACATCACAACCTATTAGGAGAAACAATTAGGATTCTCAGGCCAAATCTAGACTCTTCAATGAGGATAGCAAAAATGGTCATTTCCATACCCTTAGTCAAACTGAGTGATAGGAGAGGAGGTTGTGGCAAGGCTGGGGACCATAGTTTGAAGTGAAGTCTTAAGCAAAGTGTATTTCTCCATTACATGAGCCTAGGTTTGGTTCTTATTTGTGAAGTGCGCAGCGTCAAACTCCTCAAAATCCAAATTAGAGTGAGCATAATTTCTCTAATCTCACAACGACTGATCAACATCGTGCGATGGCATTTATTTGAGCATGCATAGCATCTAATTAACCTTACTTAAAAATCGTAGTTGCTTGATGACTGATATATGCTATTGTCTCCATCTCACTTATTGAGCAAGTTGTTTTCCAGGTTTCTAGTAGACTCATTAATATTACACCATGTTCTAGAAGACTAGAGAATGGGGTCGAGGAGTGAGATTTAAGACTAATGGGCCTTGTTCTTAATTATTTAACAGTTTTACTAATTTATAAGGAAACTAATAAGGCCTCTATTAGTAACCTCCTAGTTTTCGGTTATGGATACTATTAGCATGCGTTATTAACTTGTGATCTTTTATAAACCCTTTACTAATCACTTTATTTTCTCAAATCAATTTACTTTTAGAACTTTTTTGTTGAAATTGAGATTTTATACTATAAATGATTTGTAAAGCTTAATTTTCTTGATTATTTTGAGCCATAAGTTTATTTTCCAAAGCTATTTTAGAAAATTACATCACAGGTTGATATCTATTAGACTCAGAATTGGATAACTCGAAGTGGGGAAGTGCTAAATACCTTGCATAAGCTATACCTACGTTGGCAGCTAAGTGGCTAGCTTTTAACTTAAATTAGTTTACATGGTGAGGCTATTATGACTCTCTGGTTCGGGGCATGATAGAGTCTTTGCCTCAGGCAGTTCGAGATAATCCAATAACAAAATCCATACTCAGGTTAACCCCTGGTTTACTCAAGACAAGTAAAGGCATTGCTCTTCTTTACTCAGCGCAGATCTTTGCTTTTCTGCAAGTTGCACAACTCTCAATCGTACAATGCATGTCTCACCTCATCTTAGGCTAAAGGAACCTTATATTCAATAGCTCAAATGCCCTCTTCTCTCAAAAATGTTCAAAGAGCCCTCCACCATAAGCTTCCTTCACTAACAACTCTCGTATAAAATAGGTCAACACACATAGCTTACCACTTCAAAATAAATAACCATCTTCCACATGTAGTCATCTACCGTTCTCCCTTCTTCATAGCGTCTATATATCGGACTAAAGTGAGAATCATATTGATATTATTTTTCAATGCTTACAAACCCTAACAGTCTAGTCTACAACTCAATAAAAAGAATATGTCTTCTTGATAGTACATCAACAGCTACATTATTCTTGCCTTGCTTGTATTTGATGATGAAATTAAATCCTTCCAAAAATTCAATCCATCGAGCATGGTGTTTAGAAAGCTTTGATTGGCTCCACAAATACCTCAAGGACTCATGATTTGTGTATATGACAAATTCATTTAATAGAAGGTAATGTTGCCATACTCGAAGAGCCTAGATTAATGCCAATAACTCTTTGTCATATAGGGAATAGTTCAATTGTGCTTCTCTAAACTTCTTACTATGGTAGGTAACAAGTCAACCTTCTTACATCAACATAACTCCGATGCCGACACCTGATGCATTGCATTTAAGCTTAAACACTTTCTTAAAGTCCAATAAAGCTAAGACAGGGGCAAAGGTTAATCTTTCCTTCAACTAGACAAAGCTTCTCTCTTCTTTATCTCCCTACCAAAACTCTACATTAGTCTTTGTTAACTAAGTCAAGGTGCAACTATAGTACTAAACCTTAGATAAAGCGTTGATAAAAGGATGCCAATCCTTAGAAACTTCTCACCTTAACACATGAAGATGGGGTCAACCACTCAACAATGGCCTAAACTTTCTCCTCATCAACTTTTAATCCTTCTCCACTAAGTACATAGCCTAGGAAAACCACTTTCTCCTAGCAAAAACAACATTTCTTCATGTAACTAAACAATCTTTCTACCTAAAGAACATCAAAGACTACTTAGAGACATTTAATATGGTTATGTAGGTTAGTACTATATTTGACGATGTTATTAAAGTAGACAACAACAAACTTATCGATTAGATTTCTCAAAACATGAGATTTTTTTTTTCCACCCAGGTCCCTGGTTTCGCTAGCAACAATTCCAATTACTAGCTGAGACACAGAAGGCGCATGTTTCATCAACTTCATGAAAGTACTTGGGGCATTTAGTAGTCCAAAGGGAAAGACCATCCACTCCCACAAATCATATTAGGTCTTGAAGGCAATTTTCCATTCATCCCCTTATCTCATTTGAATTTGGTGTTATCTTGACTTCAGGTCAATCTTACTAAACATTATAGCCCCACTTAGTTCATATAACATATCATCAAGCCTCGTAATGGAGTACCTGTACTTGATCGTGATCTTGTTCATGGCTTTACTATCCATACACATTCTCCAAGTACTATCCTTCTTAGGCACCAGTAATACAGGTACAACACAAAGGCTAAGACTTTCTCTTACATGCTCTTTTTCCAGCAACTCATTGACTTATCTTTGGAGCTTAACAACTTGTTCGAGATTCATCTAATTAGTTGGTTTGTTTGATAGTGCAACACCAGGTATTAAGTCAATGCAGTGCTCTATACCTCAAAAAGGGGGTAACCGTTTTAGTAACTACTTTGAAAACAAGTCAAAATACTCGACCAATAGCTCTTTGATCTCTACAGGTAATTCAACTTGTTCCTTCAACTCTAATAGTTACCTGATCAACAAAAAGGTTGGCATGTCATCTTTAATAGCTTCTCGGAGCTTAGCAAGGTTCAAAATCAAGGTTTTCTTTGATTCTCAAGCAAGTTTAGCTTGCAGCTTGCTAACTTGGCTTAGTATCATAAGGTTCAAGATTATTTTTCTCCTATCCTTTTCAAACATATGTGTTCTAAAACCCATCATGAATAACCCTCTGATCAAAAAGCCAACATTGGCTTAGCAATACATAAGACGCACACATGGGCAGCATGTTATAGAAAATTTCATCAGAATAGTTCCCAATGGAGATTGGTAGCAATGTTTACTGAGTTACGTATATAATGCTCCCTTCTTATTTAGCCAATGCAATTTTTATGGCCTTGGGTATAAGATAGTTGGCAATTTAAGCTTCTTAACCAGTTCGACAAATGCTACATTAGTACAGCTCCTATTATCTACTATGAATGTACATACTTGCTCATTTACCTTAGATGTGACATTAAACTGGTTCTCTCTCTACTCCTCCTCGGCAGAGGGTTTAATACTCATCGCACATTAGACAACCTAAGTTAGCTTATCCAAATCCTCGACAAACATATCTTCCTCAACTGGTTCATCATTAACCTCAACTTCCCCCTCTAACTCTCTTATTTCTTCCGGTTCCTCATCTGTGCTATTTACTTTAATCTTAAGGGCATCTCCCTTGATGATCATAGCTCTTCTATTCAAACATTGGGCAGCCATGTGTCTAAACCCTTGACACTTAAAGCACTTGGTTTAGCTCATTTTCCTCCTAAATCCTTATCCCTTCTCATAAGTTCTCTTCGGCAACTCCTAGTCGATAAGGTGACTCTTCAACTCAATTACTATCTCAGCTCTTCTACTAAGGTTAAAACTCTAGGAAGCTCGGCTACTACTCTAAGCAAGTCAGTGTAGTTAGCCAAGTCAACTCGGCCTATTTTTCCTCTATCTCTTTACTCATTGGGCAATTTTGATGGCTTTATCCAACACAGTAAAATGCTATAATTCTACTATGTCCCAAATATCATATCTTAATCCAGTAAGGAATCTGGAAACCATTTGGGCTAAAGGCTTATCAACTTTACATCAAATCATGAGTATTTGGAACTCTCAAACATACTCATCAATGGTTCAGTTCCCTTACCTCAGCTCTTGAAGTCAAGCAAAGGTGTCCTATAGATAAGTATCCGATACAAATCTATTTCTAAATATTTTTTTCATCTTGAGCTAGGTGCTAACCTCTCTATATCATTCTCTCCTTTTCATGGTTTGGAAGTTTATCCACCACATCATAGCATATCTTAAGAACTCTACAGTAGTAGCTCTCAGTTCTCATACTAGTAGTAGTCAAAGACTCACTCAACTTTCTCCCCTTAGTCAACATAGTCATCAACACCTCTAAAACCATTAAAGAGCGAGATTTAAAGCTTCACAAGGTTGGTAGCTCAGTATACTTGAGCTCGTTCTTCTACTTTAACATACTCTTCTTCCTCATCCTCTTTCACCTCAATTTTATTGAGCGGATTCCTGTCTTCTAGTAGGTTGAACAACTCGAGGAGTGTTTTGAATAATATCAACAAGTCGAAAGGCTAATGCATGAACAACTTTGGATAGGTCGGCCAACAAATTAGCCATTTCATCAAACCGTTCATCAGTGCCTCTAGGAGTATTTTAGGCTTATCAGCCATTATAGACAATGCTACTATTATCATCCCCAATACCAACGTTCACACTCTAGTCAGTCATTCTTTTACAAAAATTTCAATCAACACTCGAAACTTCGATGATCAAGAAACAAGTAAGAAAATTTTTTAATCAACCAACTAATACACTTACTATTTCTACTCACTCAACTCACTATCTTATAGAGAACACGCAACTACTACTTGCTCTATTTTCTTGATTTAAAACAAAGTATAATAGGGTACATGCAACAGCAAACCACTACGCTTTCTACTAACTCAAACACTCATAGTTAACTCTAACACAACTGCAACATGATCTACTACAAACAATACTACATACTACACGATAATAATCACAACCGAATATCAACTTACCCACTACAAACCTCTACTCTAATACCAAAATAATAGGACCACACCAAGAGCAGACAAGAGTGATGGTATCAAGGTGAGTTCAAGCTTGTAGAAAGCTTGAAAATGAGGGTAAAAATGCATGAGAACAAGAAGTAAACAAACAAGCAAAGCCCACAAACACGTTCTAACGATACAACACATAAGCAACTCAGTAAGGTCACTCGCCACCTAGCCTTGCTTAAGGATTAAGATAAGAGTAGAGAAAGAGAATAAGCACACTTTGCTCATGAAAAGAACAAGTAGTATATTCAATACTTAGAAACATATTTGTACTTAAAAACAAAGAGGTTAAAGGTAACTACTATAAATGGAAATGACTAAAAAGGGTACTGTCTAAAATAAGTAATGTATAAGGAATGTTAAGGGTATAGATGAAAAATCAAGAAAAGCATCCATCCTGTCTAGAAGATCCTGTCACATGGGTGCTTGGACACATGGCTGATAGCTAAAGGAAGGACTTCAAATAGAAAAAGACAAAACTATACGATTAACTTAGTTGTTGTCAAGTTGAGATGAAAAATCTTTCGGTATGAGTTCAACTCAATCAAGCTTTGAATAATTCAGATTCAAGTCGATTGACCTGGTGGTCAGGCGGGTCAAGTTGTTGTCTGAGTGTATCTCAAGTAAGCAATCAGTGACTATTAATAAGCATAGGAGAGTTTGGCTTGGATAGAGCAGTAGGTCGCCAGACTGTAGCAACTCGGGCTCTTTAGATGTTGGTGGCAAAGAGAGAATCCACCTTGCCATACTTTTAAGTCCTTGAGCTAGGGCTAAGGTCAAAGGTCTGGGGACTCAATTCCTATCATCCAACCTCATCCTCTTCATTACTAGTCTAGAGTTGCTTAAGTGCCCACTACTTATAACTCTTTACAACAGGTTCATCATTTCAAACTTCCTCTTTAACTGCCTAAAGTGTATCCTTATCCATTTTCAAGTTAATCGGACTCCTATAGTTGAGGGAGCTTCTACCTCTTCTACACATTAGGGACCTTCTTGAGCATCATTTAACTTTCAACTTTCTTCCAAACTAGTTGAGCGTTCAGTTAATATTACTAATTGAGTCTCTAGTTTATGGACAATGAATTCTTGCTTTTCAAAACTTTCAACCCACTTCTACTCTAACCCCTTCAATAACTTTTCCATTCTTTCCTCTCTATCATAACTTAAGGTTGCCAGATTTACAAATGGGCTTACAGCATTTTTTTAACTTATTAACTCATCTTATTGGTGGCACCACTCTCCATTATAGTCATTTAGACTTGAATCCTGGCTATTTTGTCAACATTCATTACTCTCATATGGTCCACCACAGCTTGAACATACTATTGAATGAGGTGCATAAGGGTCATTACCTAAGCTTCCAGCTAAATCCTTAATCATTAAAAATGCAATTTCTACTTGCATGCTCATTAATGGCCTTCCAACAGCAGATAGTAACATCATCTTATCATGGTCTCCTAATCCATTAAAGAATACTCCATTTGTGCCCAATTTGAGGATTCATGATAAGGACATCTACCATTAAATCCCTATATCCCATCCATGTCTCACCTAATGATTCACAATCGTACTAGTAAATGATTGTATTTCCCATCTCAACTCATCAATACAACAATAAGGAAAGACCTATCCATACTATCACCTATGTTACTTATCAACTCAAAGTTCAATCCCAATGTTTGGTATCTTGACATAAAAGTTCTAAGATTCACCACTTTCAAATCCAATTGATCCTTCAAACTACAACTTGCAAATTGAGTAATATATCCAGCACTATCTTAGCTCGATATCAAATCGACTAGGGATAATTCTAGCAAAAACAATCATTCTCAACAAGAAAGTTTGAAACTCTATCAATTCAACAATTCAATAATAGCCCAAACTTGCAAAGACACAATCAAAGATTAAAACTTTAATAAATAAATAGCATGAAATAAGTAAGAACTATACTAAACTATTTTACTAACTAAAATTAGCAATTAAAGCCTAGTCTCAAACTCCTTAGCTTATTCAATATTAGCTCAACTTGCTTCACCCCAACAATAACACTAAAAACTTGACTCGCTTTTTAACACTTGAAAAATTCAACCAAAAATGTACACTTTCTTAAAACATAGAATTTAAGCAAAGTTTAATCAACAAGAGCATTGGGTCACGTTAGTAGTACAAAAAATGAGTCAAGGTCATTCCCACAAGGAGAAAGATTAGAGCTAAGTACTAAACGTAACTTACTACTCTAATATAGGTGAGACAATTAAGTTTTGGTGTTCATATAATTACAACTATGAATTACACTAAACATGGGATTTCAACTCTTGAAATGACTATGATTATAAACCAATCACTCAAATTACCAAATCGCAATCTAGTTATGTTATTTCACTAATATGAATTGCAAATGAGTTGTTAATCGGTTAATAATATAAAACTTAATTGAATTAAAATGTGTCAAATCTCAATTCGTATTAGCTAGTCAAAGGAATTATTAGAATCAATGTTTTAGCACACAATCCCAATCTACAAGCATTCTCAATACATGAAACACTTGCTCTTTAACTAAGAACTAACAATGCATTTACAATACATGAAAACAACACAACAAGCTAAAAGATAATTCGCAATAGATTCATAATCTTATGAAACACAGCAAGAATATCAAGTATAAACAGCATTCAACAACATCCTAAATGAAGGAAATCAATAAAGAGGAGAAAAATATCATGACAAAGAGTGATTCTTAGCTCCAATCCAAAGCTTAAATGATATTTCTTTAACATTCAAGTTGAAATCCATCAAAAATAACTAAATCCAACCTAAGGTTATCCTAAACTATGAAATCCTAAGTTAAGAGGAAAAAATGGTTTGAAAAATGTAGAGTACGGCATCCTATTTCCTAAGCTATAGAGTGTAACTTTTTATAGTAGTAACCCATTGATTGACGGTAGCAACACCTACCAATCGATCGGTAGGTGTAAAATTCTCAAACGCTGCGTTTCTTTCTTACGAAACCTAGGGTTTGCATTACTAATCGATCGGTAGAAGGAACACTAATTGATTAGTTAGAGAGAATCCTTCTTGAACATTTTGTATTTGCTACCATCCTCTCTTGGCATTCGATCGATGATTAAGCCAGTACAACCTTGACACTTCAATTAGTAACATGGCTACTGATCGATCAATAGGCTAAATTCTTGCATTCCTTAACCTCTTGATCGAATGATGGGGCTACTAAGACCATAGTAACCTTATGCATCTATACATATAGAATAAATTTAGTGAAATTATATCAAAACATAATCATGTTCATATATTTTTATCAACTTTGTTCAAGTTGGTCCACTTTGTGTATAAACTCCATTTTTACGTAAAATATATCAATTTTTCTAAATTTATACATAAGTACGAGTTTTAAAGTTGGAAAAAATTGTGTATTTTAACCATGTTTAAATTTCTTCTTTTGTATGTATCAATGCTATTAAAGGTCCCCCTACCGTTGTTGTGGGGGGAATGGGTTCCCTCTCTACCTCAAACTTAAAGGAAGTGAGTTCCTAGTTACCTGAACCTAAGTTGCCAGAATTTGACAGTGTGTAGCAAGAAGTTGTGTAGAGAGATAGAGATTTCATAAAGAGGAGTAATTTGCAAAGAGAATCAAAGCATGAAGTGTGTAAAGTGTAGAAAATGCCAACCCAACAAGTATTTATAGGCTTCATACCTAGAAAAAACCAATCGACAATTATTGGAAACCGAAGTGGTATAATTACCTACCGTTAGGATCTTTCCATGTGGCGATGGTTTGAATTAAATGGCTACGATTCCCCTTATAAGACAAGTTTAACTATACATGCAATGCACAAATGTGACAACTATAGTGTCAAGTCATATTAATTACGTTACGGGAATGAGCACCAAAGCCTAGAATTTGAAAGGTCTAGCTTCCCCAACAAGCTTCATAAGTGATTCCTTGCCTTCTCCATGCAATAGGACATCCATTCATTAAACAGCTTAAAAGCAGAAACTTACCATCTAGCCTAGAGGACTTAAAGTTACTTGGGGGGGATAGGGGTGCACACATGACCTCAGTCATCATGAATACAATCATACATCCCATTTGATAAACGGGTCTACACTTTCTCAAGATGATACCCTACCTTGTCCAACGAACTCAACACCTGACCTTACGACCCCACTTTGTAGTCACCTTAAGCTAAGTAACACCTAAACAGCTCGGCATGCACGGATAACCATTCTAGGATGAATCTTAGCCCTAACACAATGGCTTTATTGCTATCCTCACTAGGACAACTTCTGACCTACTTAGTTCAGCCACTTTACTCACACTAGCTAAGCAAATCTTCCAATTGCTCTTCCAACACTAACCACTGCATTAACAAGGTATGAAGCTCTAATGTCCATGGTTGACTCAGCCATGCGCCTAAGGAACCTATTTAACCTTTAACTCTCCTTGCCACCTTGTTAGTAATGAGACTATGAGTGACGTAAGGGAGGGCAAGTGTTGATCGGAGATTTTGGACATGAGTCCATTAGGCCTATACTGACCTTTTTAGACCTTACGTTAACCTATCTGGGCCCAAGACCAACATATTTCCCCATCAATCGACCTACCTTACCTATTGATCGACTTACATAAGGAGTTTCCAAATAGTGATTAAACACCATCTAGTGTCCAGTCTCACACCAGGACAATTGTAACAATCATAAACCAAGTGAATAAGGCTTGAAAACTTGATAAACAATAAAGCTCCTATATTCTCAAAACATGATGGTTAACACGATCCCACTTACCAAACTTAGTGAATGTGTCAATGTACTATACATGTTCCTAAATTTGCGATAGTCCATCTCTATAAATAGCCTAGGCACTTTAACAATAAACCATCTTAACTCCTTAGTGTACTTAGCCTGCTTTAAGCTCTCTAACTTCCTTACTTTCTTACTTACAAACTTTCACTTACTTAAACATTAGAGTGGCTACTCTGGACAACACCCCGATGTCGCTCACTGTGCTTTCTTTTACAAGCCCATAAACACACTAGCATAAGACCCAACCACATCAAACTTTATCGGTAGAATCCTATTGACGACAAGCTAGTAATATGGAACATGTAAAAGAGTAGTTTGCATTTGCTTCAATTGCATCTCTTTATATAAAAAAGGAAAAATAAAACCTTAACATTTAAATTGAAACTCATTGATTTATAAACAAACGAAGAGGAAAGTTAATTGTGAACTTTTACCCTTTTATCTATCACCTTATTTCCCTTAATAGGAAATTAAAAGATGCAAAATACAAATGGTGATTAAGAAAGCTATTGGGTTTAAATATTGCTAGCCAGCGGTACACCCATACTGTAGTTGCAACAAGTATATGTAAAATTATTAATAACATAATACATTTATAAGACACAAGTTTAAAAAGTACAACATAGTTATGAAATTAAAAGTTAAATATTTATTCCCATAACATATATAAACTTTCAAGTAATGAAATTAAATAAAAACAAAAAGAAATTCATGATTATTTCTTAATTTGAATTATGAAATTGTTAATTAATTAATTATTTTTTTATGCAACCACCACATGTATTGGTGTAAACCTTACAAATATATAGTAATCAAACATGGCATTTCAAGATATGGCATAGAAAATAAAAAGAATTAAAAGTTGGGACAACAAGTAATAAGAATTTAGGAGAAGGAGTAGATAAGTCTTTTCGCACTTTAGGTATAAAAGGCCTTGTTAACCTAGAGTTCCTCACTTATGCTTTTAGCTTTCTACAACCTTTCCCTTGATAGATCAATGGTGGGAGAAGAGAGCAAGCAAGATCTACAACTTTTCTTGTTATCCTATATTTTGATAAGTAGGAATCAGTTCTAACTAAGTATTTTTGCAATTCAGCAAGGAGAGAGTTATCCTTATAAGGAGAAAGTAATAGGCTTTGTACTCAAGGGAAAACTAAATTGGTAAGCAAAGCTTTTTCATGTTAAAAAGAGAATAAAAGAAAGAAAACATTTTTATTAATATTGGATGTGATTAGGTTGTAATTGGATCGATTGATCAAGCAAACATCTCAAGAGTCACAAGATTCGAGTATTCAAAGTAAGATTGTCATTTATTTCTTTTTTGTGGAATTGGTATCATGAATTAGTTATGGTTGTTAAAAAGAGGAGAGTTGAAGTTTAATAATTGATAGTAATTGAATGTTAAACATGAAGAGAAATTGTATTTAATTGAATTAGGGATTTTGATGAATTTGATTCGAAGGATGGGTTTGTGTTAGTGATAGAGTTTTGGTGTGAGAAGTAGTGTTTTGGAGTAGTGAAATTTCGAAGTAGGAGGAACATGACCTGGGATCATAAGTGTGATCTTGGTCGTAATCCTCACAAATGTATTGGAATAAAAGTGTAAATGGAGAATCGAAGGAATTGGTGATCGAGATGATTGTAGCCAAGTCCACGATAGTAATATGGGGTGTATTCTTGTTGTTTTCAAAGGAGGACCATATCTAAGGTTCACAACTATAATTTAGGGTATAGACTTGTACCTTCTCTTTTTCTTTCTATTTCTTATTGGTTATCTTCCTAAACCATAACATAACCATTTCCAAACCTATTTAGGAGTCTAAGTTAGTTCTAAAACCTTAGGTTATGTTGAAATTTGGATTAAAAAATCTATCAAGTTAAATAGGAGAATCTAGCTAGGATAAGAAAACTCGAAAATAAATTCTAAAAGTTGTTGATCTTGCATGTAGGGCTTATAGCGTAGGTAAGTGCACCTAGTCAAGTTAATATAGATTTGAATTGAGTTCGAATATCAATCCCACAAGAAACCATATATGGGAGTAAGATCTAATTAATTAGCAATCGTATCCCCAAATTATTCCAATTATCTAACTTTTACAATGAAAGATATAATTGAATAATTAAAGATAGAAAAGTGAAGATTGTAATAAAAAATTTTAAACATAAATAGGATAAATAGAAATAAAAATAAGAACGAGAACAAGAACAATAAATAAGAATGATTAAAATAAAGGAATACAAGTTCCTTAGTAAATCTTTATTATTATTTACTATCTAGTTCTAAGTAATTTATTCAATCTCAATTGCAATATTAGATCATGGAGAATCTTATTAAGAACCAACCGAACTTGTGTCTCTTAGCTAATTCTTAGTCCTGAGACCTTCTCTACCTGAATCTCTTCTAAATAGAGTATCATAAAATCGTATTACACACTTGAATCCCACTATTGGGTAGCCCTAATCTAGAAAAACTAAACTATTAAATGTTTTAGTCAACTAGTTTTTTCTAATTGTATCAGTTAGTCATATTACATGCTTTTGTGAACTTTATAATAAACTTTAGCAATAAATCAACCACCAACATATTGAATTAAAGACAATAATAAATACAATTCAATTAGATCACAATATGCAAATATCATATATAGAATTTCAATATCAATAATTAAAAGTCACCCTAGAATGTAAAGTTTAATAACGATTTATTAAGAAAATTAAAGTAAACACATGATAATAAAAGAAAAGAAAAGAATAGAGGAACCCCTATAATATTTTACCTTATCAACTCTCACACGAAAGGGGCCTTCTCTGGAAACCTAGCTTAGATATCTATTTATAAGAGTTGGACCTAGATTTAAAAAAAAATAAAAATAGAAAATTCGTAAATCATTACATGTCCATGGGCATTAACACGAGCATGGAGCATTAGTGTAGACTTGTACTTAGTCTAAAATCTTCAAAATTCGATAGAAATTGATGACGAGGGGTGCACGACCATAGGCTACAGCCGTATCCTTCAACTGTGTTCTCCCTTAGACTTTATTTCTTACTTGAAATCTTTTCACTCTAACTCCTTGATCAATGCATTTGTTCCAAAATGCTTCAAAACTTGATAAAAGTCTTCAAAAGCTCATCAAATCCACACCCAAAGTCTTTGAAAATAAAAATTAAATGAATTAAGCACTAAATCACTATAGAATTAGCTAAATTAATACACATAATTACTATAGAATATGTATGCTAATTTTACATTATCAAATTCCCTCACACTTAAGTTTTTGCTTATGCTCAAGCAAGACAATCAAAAACAAAAATATCTTGAGAACAAGGCAATTAAAAATTATTCTTTAGAAAAGTACACCCTTAAGCTCAGTAGCTTCACAAACTTTTTTTCAAAATCACCCTTTTTCCCTAACTTAATAACACCCTTAGAACACTTAAATAACAACTCCTAAGAACTATTGAATTTCAATAACCAATTCCAATAATTCAAATTTAGCATTATCACTTAAATAAAAACTAAACTAGAGATTAAAATAAATGTCAACAAGCTAAGAAAAAGTTATAAAACTTTCACTATTCCAACTCAAGATGAGGGAAATCCTCTGTTAACTAATTTTATTTTGAAATCTTAGAATAGATACATATTACTTCAACTCATCCTCTGATTGTCTCTTTACTTATTTCAATTTCCATTGGGAGGATTTTTAAGTTTAATTTAATTTCTTTATCAAAGCCGATTAGCATTGGAAAGAACTTTGCTTCCTTGACAGATTAAGTCCAATTCTTACTAATTTAGCCCTTTTTATTATTTAGTAATTGTTAGTAAGAAAGCTCATCATTCTTCTTAGAAACTAAGGTCGATCCTTAACAACTTTAATTAAATTTCCTTTTACAATTAGCAAGAGGAAAGAGTTTTGCTCTTTTGAAGGACTAAGATGGATCTTTAGCAATCTTTAGCATTTTTTTCTTAATTCAAATAATACCTCTAATTACTTTAATTTTTCAAAAGACTTCCAAAAAACAAATCTCCTATATTCATCTAATCTTAAAAAATTTTTAAAAAGAAGGATAGATGACTATCCTCTAAAATTAAGCCTAAAAATCAAAATAACCAGTCCGTAATTTGTCTATATCTATCCTAATCCTGAGTCTAAGTAAAACTTAAGTAACAAGGAACTCTAAATAATAAGGATTTAATCACTCAAATTCAACAAAGTGTCCTAAAGTTATAAAGGATTGTAAGATAAATTCGAAAAAAAAAAATTTGCTTGCTTAATATAGAGGGTGAAAATTTCTAAGATTTATAATTCAAGAAAAATTCAAAAGCTTAAGAGTATATCTTCAATTTATTAACATACATAACCTATCATTTCCCCTCATACTTAAGTTATATATGGTCCTTAATGTATATTATAACAATACCATTCAAAATAAAAGTGGGAGAAAAATAAAAAGAAAAAGAACTGAGACTTCATTGGTTTTTTGCATTGATCTTTGAAAAATTCTAAAGTCCAAGATCCAAATTCCATTGATCTAATTAAGCTTGAGGTTTTCTTTGTATCTAACAAAACAAACTAACTATAAAATGAAAGGACAAAGTTAACCTAACAAAATAAACTAAATAAAAGACTACTAATTCAAGTATCGAAATCTTAGCATCCTACATAACTTACAAAACATCAAAAGTTAAATAGTTATCTAATGAAAAAGAGTACTACTAAATAAGTTAATTGAGTACAGTTATCCAAATAGAAAAAATGAAACTGAGTCTTTGAAAAGAAAATAAAAAGTGCAAAAGAAAAATCATTCAACATCCTCGTCCTTGTCCTCTTCCTCCTCATCTTCGCCTTCCTCCTCAATCTCCTTATCCAAGTCAGGCGCTAACATTAAGTGGTGATGGTAGTAGCTGAATTCCATGGTAAGCAAAGAGTGCATCCATCTTTGCCTCTACGCTATCTACTTTGTGTGATAAGATCTTATGTTTCTTCAATATTTTCCTCATCATCCTCTTAATCTTACCAAATATTGAAGAGGATAATCTAAGTTACAATTGAGATGATAAAGATGTCGCTTCTCTAAAAGGCTCGAGAAGTGGATCTTCGAGTGCTGTAAGGAGGCCTTAATCAACTCATAGCTTAACGGGATAGGCGACTCCAATATCTACATACGAGGAAGGCCATGAAAAATAGGAGTATTTCTCACTAATAGAGTAATGAAGGGACCAGCAAAAATGAACCCAGAATCGCCAAGCCATCCTAACACCCAGATTAATGGGGCATCATTTAGCTGTGCTATGTAAGTACAAAATATCCCTTTCATTCACTGCTCCTCGACTATTTTTCCTCCCTATAAAACCTTTGGCCAATACATAACGAATCATTCTAAGAGGTAAATCTCTCATCTTAAAGGCTTTAGACCTCTTCAGTTGTAAGCTCTTCCTCTATTAGTTAAATTTGCTCACACAAAGGACTCAAAAACTCCCTAAGGCAATCCATAGGGGTAACTCCCAATACTCTTGCATCTTAATATAGTTTAGAGAATACATGCCCATACGAACAAGTATTTCATCAAACGACATGGTCATATCATAACCATTACACCTGAAATATAAGGCATTTTGTCTATCATTTTAAATAGTATATGCTAACCTCAGGGTGCTAAGTACTTCCAACATCAATTCTTTATAAACTAGCTCATTAATCATCAACAATCAATCCCATCCACCAAATTCTATCAGTTGTCTAACTTTAGCATAATAGCTAACCTAAACTAGTGGTTCCAAACTCAAGTATGAGATCTAACAAAACTCCTTTGATAATCAAGGATATCTCTTAATTTGCAAGGATTCCCGATATGTCAATAAAGTGTGCGTAGGAATGGCACTTGAAGAATTCTTGCAAACAGAGTGTTTAACTCTTGATATGTTTCTAAAATGAAAAATAAAGAAAATATTTCAAATTTGATAAACAAAAACTCATGCTACATAAGTAATTGCTAATTCAAAAATCTAACAATATACAAAAGTAATTGCTAATTTATTCAATCATGTAACATACAAAATATTGAATCCGCAATAGATTGTATAATAAAATGCTAACTTTTCTAAAATCATCAATTAATGAAATGATATGACTAATTCATGATTAAATCATATTTCTATTCATAATCTCTATTGATATAAATATTAGCACTCAATATACAATTGCTTGAGACTTTTGTTTTTAACAATTTCTAACATTCTTTCTTTATTTGCAATTGTGTTAATAACATGTTTCCATATTCCTAACTAAATTTTATAGCATGTTGAAATGGATTTCCACTAACAATTCAATCAATATTGAAAAATTCATCAGTTTTGTAAATTGCTTCAATCATACAAAAAATTCGATATACAATAAGTTTTTCATACTTCTAACATAAGTTCACAAATCAATTATCAATACTGTTGATAAAGCTTTTTTTATAACTATTCCGCAAGCTTATATTAGCTAGCATAATACTTAAACTTGGTCCAATAATCTAATTCAAGTACAACTTCTACTAACTTACTATAAATACCATATAAGACTTTTAGGTAAGGGGACCCCCTTTCATTTCTTCTTACATTCCTTAGCACTTTATGATTCTATTCATATCAGAAGAGAGTTAACTTAGACATTGGAGCGGCTACATTAAAGTACCTTCCGATGCCCCTCGTAGCCATTTTTTGTTTTATAGAAACACGCATATCGAGACAAAAAACTATCTCAACAATTTGTGCCATCTATAAGAATCGAGGAAAAGAAATGCAACCCATTATCACAATTGTTATGATTCCCTAAAGTTGTGCAATTTGGGTAGAATTATCCATGGTCTCCTAGTTTGTTTTAGGCCCTTCAATTTCCTTTTTCCTCTAGAGTTTGAGTCTCGATATTGGTGTTTTCCTCTTTACATGCTCCTTCTAGCATATGGGCAAATAATAGTGACAAAATCCCTCCATACTTTATGATTTCCACTTTTATGATTTTATACAAAGACTACTTATAGTTCATATTGTTTTTTTTTCTGCAATGATGGGCAGATTTCTTCCACTTTTCAGCATATTTTCAAGACTTGCTTGTGCTATGAAAGGAGAAAACCGCCTTGGGTAACTGTCAAGATATTACATGCTAAAGAAATTTGCAATTTAAGATTAAAAACTGCCTTAAGTAACTACCACAGTTTAAGTCAGCATGCTTTGAAAAGGAAAAATTGTCTCAGTAACCGCTGCACTTTTTGGTTTTAGATGTAATCGGTGCATTAGGCGCGTGAGATTGGCAAGCGATATCGCTGGATTTGCAATAGAGATTTCTGAATGCCACTTGGATTCTCCACGTCAATATTAGGCCTTCAATGTAAAGTTCTCTACCAAGGTCCATCTTTATCTCCAATGTTGGTATACAAACTAAGGAGGGAACAAGTAACAGGGGAGCATCTCACTACTGATCTACTTGATCTTTGAGCGTTATCCAAAGTTAAGTCCAAGTTCTGTAGATGTACAAGCTGTGAGTGCCAATAGTTACGTAAATGCCAAGTTGTCTCCAAATGAAATTCAACAACCGAGCTTAATTCTAAACTGTGCTAAGGACTTGAGATTGCTGAACACATTGACAGGACGAAATTCGAGCTTTCCTTTACCTTGCTAAGTTACCTGGCTCCATGTCGCACATCCGAGAAAAGCAACAAAGAGCCGAACCATGATATGATCAAGCTCATCAAACTGAGCAAATTTGCAGGGGGAGAAGTTTGAGCCGCTCCGAGCAATAGCTGCAACGCTGAACTACTTCAAGCTCGGAGCATCTTGCCGAGATATTTATGATCTGATGAGCAAAACTGACGAGCTCCTAGCTCGGCATAGGTGGGGAATGCACTTCCCAAGCACCAAGAGTAGGGCCAAGCTTGACATAAGCCGAACCCCAAGCTTTATCTTCTTTAATAGCTCAAGTTTTGATCGGCCAAGGATGTCGCTGGCGACAACATTGTCACGTCTAAGTAAAACTGAACATCCAAGTGGAGAGCCCTTGTGGAATTAGCCAAGCTGCTGTTACTATAAATTACCAAGCTACATATAGGGTAAAATGCTGAACTCTAAGCTCCTTTTAATACATTTGTTTCATGGAGCTGACTTCTTTATTCCACAACAGCTATATATTAGCAAGCCGAGTATAATCTACCATACCAACTTGAGTTCCACAATAGCAACAACTAAATATATGTAATTCTACTGCAATCCTTGACTAGACTTGATTGGAATTGGCCTCCAATCACATCCAAGCCGAGTCCTATCAATGCTTGGTAAGGCCGAACTACAGCCAAAAGGACAAGAGGAGAGAAAATAAACACTCGATATCTGATCTGTCATCAACTAAAGTGCCAAGAGATCACATAATCGAGTACTCGGAACTAAAGAATCACTCGGCACATTAGAGAGAGACTCGTGCCGACTGATTTTATAACTTAGCAATTGTAGGCCAACCTCTATGGTGTTTCAGCCAAGACACACGAGACGAGACATTAGGGACCCCTTGTTGGACCCAGACATCCAACTGCCAACCGCATCTGGTTTGGATACTACTCTTCTCAGGACATGCTAAGTTCTGTAAAATGCATAATTTTATTTTATATTCTTATATATATTTTTCCTTATTTTATTTATGGGTCCAATTCTTCAAAATTTAAGCCTTATATATTATTTACAGTTTTGTCACTAGGATTTAGGACTTATTATAAATAGCAACTGTTGTATACATATATACGAAGATAGATATACAGAGATATATATAGAGAGTAAAACTTTCCTCTTTGGAGAAAAGCTATACTTGAGTTAACATTTGTTAAATTATCAAGTGTTGATTATACTCTTTAATAGTTCCACGTTCTTATCAATCTTGTTCTTAGATTGTGCTAAATTCCTTCATTTAAACTAGTTAGTAAGTTGTATTCGACCCTCATTTGAAACCCCGATCAACATTTAGTATTTGTGAGTCATATCGAACTCTATTTCAAGATCAAACCCCTGATTGTGTTTATGTCTTAATAAGTTATATCTATTCACATTCACCATCAAAACTTTCCTATTATTCATACCCATTTTCTTTTAAATACCAATTCCTGTTCGTTTCGAGATCTACTATCGTTTCTTTTTAGATCGATCCTTTAATTTCTTATTATATTGGTATCAGAGTTTCAATCCTTATCAAAACTTATCTACATGTGCCAAGCTGCAATTTCATACTTCAACTAAGTATAGTTGAACTGTTCATAGGTTTATATGCCGAGCTTTTAACTATTTGACAAGCTAACTAACTGCCAAGTAACAGTTGAAAAAAAATTATCAAGCTCCAATCACATGCGCTACTTGACTGAGCAATTCACATGTCGAGCCATCTTAGCACACCATGCTAGAGAAAAGATTTATATAGTGTTTGGTTGTAAGGATAGAACTAAATAAAGAAAGTTAGACAAAACAAGTATAAAATGGACTAAATAGTACAAGTTTATTGTAATATATTTGGTTTACATAGTACTAAACATAAAATTTATATTAAAAAATTAATTATTTATATTATAAAATAATATTATTTTTAATATTTAATAAAAATAATATCCATTAACTTAATATTATAATATGCAAGGATATTTTTAGAAATGTAAAATTTTTTTTTTAGTGAATTTCATTTTTATATCATAATTCAAATGTAACAAAATTTGGACATTTTATCTAATTTATCAACTTAGTTTTTATCTAATCACTAAATAAATTTACAAATCAAATATGAGATAAAATTTTTTATTCAATTTAATAACACAAAAAATTCACAACTAAAATCTACCTTTAAAGATGAAGTAGCAGTAATATGCCAACTCAACAGGTTGGAGCCCAGATCGGTCGGATCTATCGGAGATCGATTCTCATAACTAAACTGTTGACACGTAGATGTCCACTCAAACCGAGCTAGCATTTAAATCAAAGCATCGTACACAAGTTCGAGCTTCACATCTGATACAAGCTAGCTCTTCCGAGCGGCCCTTGAACTGAGCTGCGGCCACATGTCCGATCTTCTCATGTGTGCAGCATACAATTTGTCTATGTGTGACTAAGTATAGAGCTAAGAGCCGAGCTCTTATGAAGTGTGAATGTTCATATTGCCAAGCTTATTCTTCCGAGGCTGAGCTCCGAGCTCTATGATTCGTGTTCGACATTCCTTTTCCGAGCTAGGTAAAGACATCGAATGTCGAATTGTACTTACCAGAACCAACTTTCCGACAAAGATGGAATCCCAACATTAAATCAAGCTATATTTCCAAGTTATATTTATAGAGCAGGAAAACGGTGGAAAGCGATGCAAAATGTGACGGGGTCCAAGCTTTGTACATGAAAATTCAAGCTACTCCTTTTGACAAACACCAAGGATGAGCAATAACTCTAAGCTCAGAACACCTTGCCGAGCTGTTTTTCATAAAGCTCCACAATGGCGAATCTGAGCTAGGGGCCTACACGAAGTCGTTTCTTTAACATATAAGAACTACAATTGATGACCAACTCCCTAGCGCGACAGCATATATGTATTGAATTATGCTAGCCGAGCTTCACCGAGCAAGCACCGAGCTGCTTCTCTAAGCATAAGGCTGCTTCAGATACTGCTCCAATATTTGGCAGCAGATTTGTACGAGCTCTACACGATCGATAAAATATTGTGTTGAAGGAAGAACAGCTTCAAGCTCCTATTTTTACTCTAATGGAGTATCACCTCCTCCACCACGAATCTTTCTCGGAAGTTCAGCAACGTCCGCAAGAGTCGCAATTGCACAATCATATGTGGTAGTGAATTCACTGACACTTTGAAATTCGGCGTCTGATCGAGTTTCTCGACACTAGCTGAAGATTACACGAAGATATCGGCGGCTCGAGAGACTTACAACTGAGCACCTGCAGCAAGCGCTTAATCCAAAGCTTTGCGAAGCTATCACTGAACCACTAAGTTATGGTGCCACACTAAACTGATCGGTACAGACCACAAAAAGCCAGAGCGAGGGCCAATTTCTCCAAGAGCGTCAATACAATCCACATAGACAAATTTCAGCTTTGGTCCAACTCTTGACTCTACAGCACATCCCTTGACAACTTGCCCAACTCATAGGCTGTCGTATATCTCATGTTCAAGTTCTTGTGATTCTAGTGATCAATAACATCCCACAATAGTTCTTTTAAAGTCACTGAACATCGAGCCTCTACTGCAGCTTGGCTAACCTCTTCTATAGCAGAAATACTGGGCAATGGTGATAAGTCAAGACATGCACAGCCCATATGAGTTTAGGTCGGCACAGCACACCTGTTGGTCGAAACTTCTTTAATGCGCTGGAATCTACTCAACTCATCTTGACTTGATTTTGGAATTTAAAGCTTCTGCCATAATTCGAGTTGGGCTCGGCCAATTTTAATTGTCTCATAAAATCACATATTAATTACAATAAGACAATGGCAAGGCCAAGCTTCAAGAACTCGAAGCCAAGCAGACCTGTCTTAAAGTGATCGAGTTGCCAAATTGAGCTACTCAAGGAGAAGTGGATAGCCTAAAGCCAAGTATTGAAAATAAAGTTCAATATTATACATGTTGGAGGCCTGAACTCGAGTTGTTATTGCCCAAGTACAGCCTATGCAAAGCAGTTAATGTCCAAAAAGTCGTAAAGGGGCTCCAAATCTATTTGACTTCTCTTGAAAGCCACCGTCCATATCAAGTATTAAAGCCAATATACATACAACATAAACTACCAAGCTTCGAGTACTCACTCACACGTCATTCATGCTAATTGAAGATAAGTAAAATCTTACTACTGCTATTTATAATTTGGTTGTTATTTATTCTTCAAGGTGCACATTTTACACTATGCCTTATGTTGATACGTTGTTAACATCCATACTTGATTCAATGTATTATTTACCTACATGTCGCTCTATGATCTAAACTTTAACAAGCCTAATACCAAAACATGTGGACCATTTGACACTTGTAGTAATTCATTCAAGTTTTGGTAGGCTTATTTCTATCTCCTTTTGAGATGAGTATGAGAACTCACAAATAAATTGAGCCTAGAGAATCCCTCCACCTTAAGCTCACACAAATATAATATAATTTGCTAACGGGCTACTCTCCAATAACTCTATACCTTACACATTACATAGGACGTGCAAATTACAACACTCATCCTTAAGTCCTATATTTGATGGACGATATGAAAATGATATCCTTAAACCTCTAAGGGTACGTTCGGTGCATGAAATTAGAATTCCATTCGCTCCTTATTCTATCATCACTACGTTAACTAAAGAATCATGATTTCTTACCACTATTACCACCTTCATTGTTATCATCGTCGCCGCCACTATCGCTACCATCATTGACCACCGCCACCACTACCGTTACCATCATTGACCGCCGCCGCCGCCGCCGCCGGTACCACCACCACCAGCCACCAGCCACCAACCACCACTACTACGGACCACCGTAGCCACTTCTACCACTATCATTGCTTCCACCACTACCGCTACCATCGCCACTACCATCACTACGGCCATTGCCACCGTCTCCAACCGTTACTTTAGAATTAGTTGGGAAAGAAAATGGATCAAGGATAATTTAGTCATTAAAGTTATATTATATGCTTATTTCTAAATTGCTTATAAATATAACTAAACAAAGTAATAAGTATTACATCCTTATTCCATTCTTTACAGAATTCCAATTACATTCCCTTCTCATTCTATTCCATGAACTAAACGTGTCGTAAGTCCTATGAAAGGACAATAAGATATAAGACCTTAAGGTCTCTTAAGAGTGACAAACACGAGTGTTCTTAGTCTAATAAATAGATAACAAACCACCTAGAAGCTGTAAGCCATCAATTGGCAACTAGCATAACACTCTAAATCTAATAAATAGATGACAAACTACTACAAACTTAATCGCTAAATGTCTAATGAATAGATAACTAACCACTCAATAGCCCTAAGCTATTAAATAGAGGTGGGTACAATGTTATAAGTCTAACTAATAAACAACGAATAGATAAGTCAAATTCCTATACATTAATGGACTAGACACTAAGTATTCTATCTTACAACTCTTCTTAGCATAGGTCATACCTAGCTTAGATGACTTGCATGCTTTTCTTGCCTTTTTAGGCCCACCCGCCTAATGAGGCCTTTGCCCCTTCTAGCACTCTAGCCTCTTCAAGCTCTCACCTTTTTAGGTGTGCCAACATCCACAAATGCTTCGACCACACCTTCGCCTCTTCAAGCCTTTACTTCTCTAAGCATTCTAGCCTATTCAGGCCTTGGATTACAAACTTTTCTAGGTAACCCACAAAATCAACCTCCCTAAGTATTCATTTTACTAACCTTGTTACCAAAAACAGTAGGGGGCAAGTGTTGATAAAGCTTTTTTTATAACTATTTTGTAAGCTTATATTGGCCGGTGCAATACTTATGCTTGATTCTATAATCTAGTTTATGTACAAGTTCCACTGACTCGTTATAAATACTAAATAAGACCCCTAGGTAAGAGGACTCTTTTTCATTTTCTTCTTACATTGCTTATCACTTTATAATTCTATTCACATCATAAGAGAGCTAACTTAAGCATTAGAGTAGCTGCGCTGAAGTACCCCCTATCACCTCCAGTAATCATTTTTTGTTTTACAGGAACATGTGTACTGAGACAAAAAACTACGGTCAACAAATACTATAGTCAACATGCCAATAGCATGAATTATATCCATTTCCCTTCTTTTCCTTCAACGTGCAACACAACCCTCATGTTCTTTATGATTTCAATCTCTAGCAAGCTAGTGTTTTTTCAAGTAATTTATAATAAATAATGAGTAAACATCATGTTTAATCATATTATCTTTCCTAAATCACCCATAGAAACTAAAGTTTCTACATAAAATGCACATTTTTCATCCTCAAACCCTAAATAAAAATCTAATTTTTATGTAAAATAACAATATATCAAAGGAAATAATTAGATATAGATGATGTACGTACCTTAGATTTGAAGTGCAAAAGATTAGATCTTGAAGATCTATGAAGATTAGCTGCTTGTGTAATGATAGGATCGAAAGCAAAGCTTAGTTTTACAAAGAGAGTAAAAGTTTAGAATGAGATGGAAAACAATTACTCGTAATATTTAAATTTGTACTAGACCACGATCAAGGATCAAAACTGTAGAGTGCAGTCATAGTCCTTGTCTTTTCCACAATATCACAACCATGGCATGACCATAGTCAAGGATCATAAGCATGGTCTTGACAATAAAACCTCTCATCCAAGAATTTTCAACTTCTTCTTGAAATAAAATTATGAGAGAATCATAGTCCAATTCCATGATTGTGTACTTTGGCTGTATTCTTCCTTTAATTCTTAAATTCAAAGCCACATCAATTTCCTTTGACTTGGTTCCTAAAATTGCTTTGAAAAAATCAAAATTAAAGTGAATTGAGGCTCAAAAGTTAATCAAACTTTTAACATTGTTGGCTTGACGATTGATTTTGTCCCTTTAGTTTGATTCTGAACCCATTGATCTGCGTTTTAGCTCAGTATTTCCAAGCAAACTTCCTTGTAGTCTCTTGGTAATAGTTTTAGCCAATTGACCTAGCTAATTCTCTAAATTCCTTAGCGAAGATTTAGAGTTCCTTAATGTTGCTTCATTAGCTTGAAACCAGGCATTTAAGCTTTAGATGAATCAATTTAGCAACTCTTCAACATTAGGGCACTGTTCTGAGGTTGTGTATTTTGGTTTTGCTACTATTGCTTGCCTCCCTAAGGAAATTTACGTAATTTCTCCTACCTAGATTATATATATTACTGAAAGGTATTCTAAGCACAGTTAGCAATAAAATTGACATCCACAATTTCAGCTAAAGTCTTATCATGTCCTACACTAAATTCATTAGCTTCATCAATTCCTTAATTTTTTTACTCAGATTCTCAACCTGAGCTATTAGTGTGATCATAGAATCAACTTCACACTTCCAGGACACCTTCACTTTAGATCTCACATTATCCCACTATGAATTGTTCATTGCCATGCCTTTATTAAGCTTCTAGGCCTCATCTAATGTCTTAGCACCTATAATACCTCTAGTTACGACATCAATCATTTAGTGCATAAGATAATAAAGCTATTATAGAAAGTTTGAATCTGCATCCATAGAGATAATCCGTAATGTGAACATCGCCTCAATAACTCTTTGAATCTCTCTCATGTATCATAAAGGACCTCATCATCAATTTGAGCAAAAGTAGAAATATTGTTTCTAAATTTCGTTATCTTATCAAACGGGAAATATTTTCCTAGAAATTTTTCAACTAAAGAATCCCAAGTAGTAATAGAACCTCTAGGTAATGAATTAAGCCACTACTTAGCCTTACCTCTCAGTCTTACCACATCGTTTGTGACATTATTGATCTTAAAAGTGTCATAAATATCCAAGAAACTCGAGATGTGGCTGTTGGGGTCCTCATTAGCCAATCTGTTAAATCGAACAAATTTTTAGACCATCTAAATTACATTTAGCTAGATTTAGACATTAGCTACTTGAACTATAGGTCTTGTGATGCTATATTCAGCTCTAGTGACCATTGGCTTAGCGAACTCTATAAGGGTCTTGTTGGCTTCATCGTTATTATTCAATGCCATGGTTTCAATTTCTTGATCACTTTCTAAATCTTCTAACTCTTCTTTCAATTAGAGTGGTGAACCTTGATTGATTAAATCCAATGTTTCATGAACTCTCCTATTGAGATAATGCAAAGTCCTTTCAATTTCTAGATCGAATTCCACAAGCTTACGATTGCTTCTCTTGGTCATAAATTGGAAAAAATTTAAACAATTTAAGGAAGAAAAATACCAAAATAACTAAAGGAAAGAAAATTACAGATGTGTTAAAATAATTGGAAATCTATGGTTTTTGTTAAATTACTAATTAGTTTACTCTATTGCCTCCCCAGCAATGGCACCAAAAACTTAATCTGATATGTAGGGCTTATATCATAGGTAAGTATACTTAGTCAAGTTGTAATATAGATTTAGATTGAGTTTGAGTGTCGATTCCATAAGGAACCATACATGAGAGTAATGTCTAATTAATTAGCAATCGTATCTCTAAATTATTCTAATTGCCTAACTTTTACAATAAAAGATATAATTGCATAATTAAAGATAGAAAAGTGGAGATTGTAATATAAAAATATAAAAATAAACAAGATAAACGAAAATAAAAATAGGAATAAGAATGAGAACAAGAATAATAAATAAGAACAATTAAAATAAAGGAGAAAACATGTTCCTTAGTAAATCTTTATTCTCACTTACTACCTAGTTCTGAGTGAATTATTCAATCTCAATTGCAATATTAGACCATGAGAATTCTTATTACAAACTAACTAAGCTCATGTCTCTTGGCTGATTTCTAGTCCTAAGATTCTCTCTACCCGAATTGCTTTTGAATAAAGTATAGTAGAATCACATAACATTATTGAATCCTACTATTATGTTGTCCTAATTTAGAAAAACCAAATTACAAAGTGTTTTAGTCAACTAGTTTTGTCCAATTATATTAATCAGTCATCATATTACATGCTCTCACGCACTATAAAATAGTCTCTAGCAATAATTCAAACATCAATATACTAAATTAAAGACAACAATAAATACAATACAATTAGATCACAATATGCAAATATCATAGAGTAAATTTCAATATCAATAATAATAAGTCATCCTAAAATGTGGGGTTCAATAATGATTTACTAAGAAAATTAAAGTAAAGACATAACAATAAAAGAAAAGAAAAGATTAGAGAAACTCTTGTAATTCTTTATCCTACTGACTCTTGCTCAAAAGGGGCTCTCTCTATAAATCTAGGCCTAGGCATCTATTTATAAGAGTTAGAATTAAATTTACAAAGAAAACCTAACCAAAAACAAAAAAAGAAGAAGAAGATTCTTAAATCATTGCATATCAATAAGTATTAGCATGAGCGTAGAGCTTAAGCGTGAACTTATACTTAATCTAAAATCTTCAAAATTCAATAGAAATCGATAACGAGGAGTGTACGGCCATGGAGCACTATCATATTCTTCGACTTTATTCTCTCTTGGACTTTGTTTCTTACTTGAAATATTTTTGCTCTAACTCTTTTATCAATGCTTTTGTTTTAAAATGCTTCAAAACTTGATAAAAGTCTTCAAAAGTTCATCAAAGTACACCCAAAGTCCTTAAAAATAAAAATTAAATGAATTAAGTAGTAAATCACCATAGAATTAGCTAAAGTAATATACAAATTTGCACAAAATTACTATAGAATATGTATGTTAATTTCATATTATCAATTGTTATCTTTACGTTGTACCTCCGATGTTGATCTTAATAAAGCTTTTGATGTAAATACTACTTGTCATTCTTAGGATTCATTTATAGGATACTTGTTTGTTTTTTGTGTGGCTAGGCTAGTTGCATAATCGGATTAATCTATTATTGGACATTATTTAAACATGTGTTGCTTGTGCTTGGCTAAGCCTAAAGGATTAAGAGGATAAGTTATGTTAGGGTAGCACTCTGATAATCCTTGTGTGACGATGTCCCGAATAGAGTTCTACATGGAAATGATATGGATAGATTTAAGATGATTCGTAGTTTTTAAGGTATTGGAAGGATGCAACACCAATACTATATAGTATTATTATATATATATGTGTGTGTGTGCGCGCGCACACGCTAAGGTCATGAGCATCCTCATGTTGATTTTTGAATTAAAATAAAGCTAATTAACTAGATGGTTGTTGCATCCTTACATTCTATACTCTTGTGTGATTAGAAATTGTATGTTCATGTGTTTGTATATTTTGTATTAAGATTCGCTCACTTGTATTAAATTTTTCAAGTGAAGGTATCTAAGAAAGAATTTCAAAATTTGTTAAATTATAAGATTTTCACTACTAGGTTACTAGATTGGGGATAAGTGATGATTAGAATTATAAATGTGAGGAAGCCTAAAAGTTAAGCAATTAAAATTTCACATTATTGATAATATTTCTTGTTCAAAGTTTCATGGAATTTAGCCAGTTAGTAATCATCCTAATATTTATATGGAGATTAATTTTGAAACTACATAAAGACTATAATATGTTTTTTTTTTTTTTAGATTTTAATTGATTGGTTATGCCTAACGTATTAGTAGATAATAGAAACACATAGCGGATTATAATACTCTAAGTTTTGTGTCATTATAATTGGCCATAAAAAATTTTCCTTAGGAAGGTTGAGGAGGCTACTTGTGCATCAATCATTCATTAATATATATTGCAAAAACAAAAAAGAAAATATAGCGAAAACAAGTGCTATTATATATATGTATGTGTATGTGTATGTATATATATATACATCAAGTGATGTATTATACTTTAGAATTTTTCTAACAAAACAAACTCTTTTTAATTTTATTTTCTTTTTATATTTTGATAAAAAATAATTTAAAAAATCCATTCTAAACTTATCAAAAAGAAAAAACAATAGCTTAGAGTTGTGTTTGGTTTTGAGATGTCTTTAAATAAGAATAAAAACAGGAAAACAGTTTTCTAGTGAGAACAAAATAAAATTGTTTTTTAATTTTCACATGAGTGATAGTGAAATTTTTGTAAATAGGTTAAACTCCTTCATAACATTACCTATGGATAAATTAAACTTAACTTTTATTTTGTAAATACCTTCGCTGGAAACAATTGCAAAGTCCATTTTCCAAACACATAATCAGAATGAACTTTCGGTATGTATCTACACTTAAAAAATATTCATTTGTGGATTCTACTCTTTTGTATAGATTTAAGTCCAAATGGTGAATAATAACACATATAATAACACCAATGTCTTTGGCATGGATTCTATTCTAAATTTAAGTTGAATAAAGACTAATTATAAAATATGTATAGAATAACACGTGAGGAAAAAAAAAAAGAAATTTATTAAACAAATAGATACCCAAAAATGAAATTACTCAAACAAAAAACTCAAAGACTCACCACTCAACCTGTTTACTTGATTTGAGATTGGAAAAGAAAGATGAATATATTTTACAACAATTTACCATGCAGCCAAGGTTCATCACTAATTAGCACTTGCTTATGACTTCACCATGGTAGAAAGCTCTCAAATGATATCATTTCATTTAACTTCTCTTTTTCTTTTTCTTTTTCTTTTAATTGAAGAGAGTTCGGTAGGGATCCCATTTTCTTCGTGTAACAAAACTTAATGACAACTAAAAGAAGTTCTAAGAAAACCATATTTAACAAAATGAACTTTATATACATTTTAAAGCTTATTTATAGTGTTCAAGCACAATTATTCACGTGCGTTGAGGAAAGAAATAACGCTTATAGTCTACATGAACAATATGAGAATTTGAGGCTTGAAAAGGAGAAAAAAATAAAAAGGAAGAGATAAATCTTCTCAACATCCTCTTAAAAGCGTAAGAGTTGAATTTTAAAGTCCAATTAAAAATTGTTTTGTCCAAATTACTCCCTTTTTCTTCCATCTTACCTCACGAATGAAGCAATCAAATTTAAACCAAAAGGCTATTTTCTAAAATTAAAGATCTAAAGCAACAAACATAGACATTATTCACAGGTAAAGTAATTTTCTTAGAAGTACAATTAGTCTTGGAAATTAATTATAGAAAACACAAAGACAATACATACATTGGTATTGAATAGTCATGTTTGATAAATTTACCAAAACTGAAATAAAATACAAAGTGACCTTGTAAAATGCTTGCTCTAGAGTTGGCACCAAGTACTGCACAACCATTATAAGTAACTCCAATGATTGTTGTGCCCATGCAGTGAGGAACTTCCAAATTCATGTCCATTTTGGTAACCGTAACTAAATGAAACTAAGCTTCGAGCGTCAGAAATAAATATGAAGGAAGAGAGCATGGTTGATAGTAGTCTCGCTTCAAGAGTAAGTCATATATGCTCTATTATGATAATTTTAAAAAGGGTAAAAGGACTACAATTCTTCAATAAAATAATGTAAGTTTTATATAAAACCGTCATCAAATATTGAATGCTTATAACATAAAAAACATTAATGGTATCACATATCACCTGTTATATATACAATTGATGAGTATGTGCATTTTGTTTCTATCTAAAAAGGAAAAGAGATAGTGAGAGATAGAAAAATGTAAAGAGAACATTTATTATATGGGGATAATCTTTTAAGAATGAAGGGGAATAAGAGGAAAGTGAGAAGGCCTTAGTGAAATTGACGACTGAAGTGAGAGAATGAAGAGAGGAAAAGATTGAGAGAGAGTTGCAACTTGTTCGCTTTACCTAATGGAATATGCCTGTAATGGAATTCTTGTTCTAAGGAATTGAATAGGTCTGTAATGTCTATTGTAGTGTTTATTTGAATAAAAAAGATCGTATAAGAATTAGATATGCAATATAATTAATATTATTGAATTATTCTCTTCTTCAACTTTCTCTAGAAACCCTAACTCTACCATTGTGTACATAGAGAAGCTCATCCTCCTTAATTACTCCAACCCTAACTCTACTACCAAATCTCTCTCTCTCTCTCTAATTACCACTGACCTAAGATTGTATATTATAAACAACAAGAGCTTATGTGAAATGGCAATGGCTCTTCTCTCCACTTACCATTAAGATGCATCGTTTAATATGTTGGATGTCATACTTGCTAGTATGTGGTTTCTTGGCAATCAATCAGCCTGAATAATAAATCTACGTTTTAGGAAACTATTTTGGGAATTTACAATATGTATCCAATCTAGTAGTTTTAGTATGGACTTGCAATTCCATACATAAAAAGCATGGCTTAGTTGAATGACTGTCTATTTAATCTTGTATGTAATCTAGATTTAATCCTAGTTGAAGAAATTGTAGTGTTTTGTCATTTCCGGTGACTTTTGATCTAATAGATTTGGTATGGTAACTGTTGTGTGGTTTGTCATATTTGTTGTGTATAGAAGTTGTCTCGTGATTGTTAATGGTTGAAGGAGAAGAAGGTGGCTTTGTTGGTCATGGCGCTAGTGCGGTGGCTGAGTTGGCGATGATGGTAGTGTAGATGACTGTATTGGTGGAGGCCATTTTGGGAAAAAAAAAAAGCAATGTTATTGTAATGACCAATAATTGTTATGTTGAATTAAGAAATCTCTATTACTAGAAATTACCAAATCGCAATTCAATAATAAAAAACAAAGTGAATAGCATAATAAGGAATAGAGAGAGTGGAATAGACATTCCCCTTAGTAAACAAGGTATTGGAGATGGATATATGAGGTTATTAATGGCATTATTTAATAATAAACAGTTTTTTTTTTTTTAAAAGGAAGATGAAGATGCCAAATGGATAGGTTTTAAAGATGGAATGGTGACATTGGTAATTAAAATCGGGGCAAACATTGGAAATCTAGGAAGATTAAGTATGACATGTGGTATATTAAAAAGGTGAGGAAAGTTTTTGGAGTAGTTTTTTGAAAGTGAGGAGAATTAAACATGGTATATTAAATTTAAATTTATGATTTAAAACTATAGAATGAGGAAGTAAAGCTGAACGAGATTTTTCTATGTTTATGTCCTTATTTTTTTACAGATTCATCTAACTCTTTATCACATCCTTAATTTATATCCCTTTAAATCTAGAGTATTAAACTAATTATGAATTTAATTATTTATATTTAAAAATAATATGAATCAATTGTGAGATGGAGGGTTAGATAAGGAGAAATTGAATTGTAGAAGATCTTAGTTTAATAATAATAGATAAATATATCTGCAATGGTTCTATTTATGAGAAATTGAAGTGGTGGAATTGGAGTTAGTTTTCAATTTTATTACTGATTCTACACTGGCTATCATCATCCATAATTGCGATAGCTTTTAATAACGATAGGCAAAAAAACCAACCAAACCAAAATATAATTTTTTTTATAATTTGATTTAAAAAATTCCTAATTCGAATTAAACTAAAAAATTATGGTTGGTTTAAAAGAATAAATAGAACCAATTTGTAAAATCAAATCAAAGTGTTTTATAAAAAATATAATAATATTTTACTTCGACTCAAGAATATTTTTTATTATAATATAACACTTAAAAGAATTTTTTTTTTTTTACATTTATTGAAATGTGTATGTAATTAACTTTTGATTATCATAACATATAAATTATACGTATAGTTTGCCTTAAAATTTATACTATATGTTATTTTTATAAATAGAAATTAACTATTAATAAACATTTGAAAACTTTTAATCACATAAATATTAATTTTATCAACTTTTATTATAATAATACTTATTATTTTTAAATCCATTCAATACTTTTTATGTTAGATTGTATATTTTGTAAGATACTTTTTTGAACTAGAAAATATTATTCAATCTGTAAATTAAGTTTAAACAAACCAGAATTTTACAATTTAGAGAAATACTCAATCAGAACCACATGATTTGGCTCAAAGAAAACTAAATCGCATTTCTATAATTTGATTTGGATCCAATCGAAGAAAAATCGAAACGAAACTGATCCGCGTTCACTCCCTCGTAATCTTGTGAATTTAAATCATGCCTTCCCTCCGCTCCATGTTTATCATGTGTCGCACGATTTGATAGGTAGCCGAGGACCTAAAAACCGGTTATATTTTCTTGTCATTTTGATCTTATTTAGGTAAGTAAAAAAATTGTCCAAATCGAATCAATCAAAATAGTGGTTTTTATTAACGGTTCGTATTAATAACTTTTGAATAGTTTACGATTTAGTTTAGGTGTATAATCTTATCCATACGTATTAATCTAAATTAAATTATTTATTTTTTAAAAATAAGGGGTTATTTTATTTTATTTTAGTGACTAAACATGATGGTACCATATTGTTTTTCTAAAATTTTACAAAATACTGTAATTCAATTAATATTATAATTATATTTATAATTACAAAAAAAGTAAAAGATATTACCTTTCTTTCTATTTATTTACATAGATAAATAAGAAGTTATGATTAAATTTATTTATAATATCTTAATTTCTTTATATAGATAAATTAAATGATAATTTAAGTTTAAAAAATTAATAATTTCGATTTAATTCGTAATTTAAACCAAACCAAACCGTTATTTAATTTCTCGATCCAAACCTTATAATTTGGTTTAAGAAAATAGAAACCAAATAGTAACCGATCAATCCAATTCGTACCCACTCTTCCAGCTTCTGAGTTCTAGCACACCATGGCCATGGCTGCTTCAACTTCATCAAAATCTTTTCTGGGTCTCACTATCTCATTAGCTCTTGCTGCTCTATCTGCATCAACTGCCATTTCAGGTACTCTATCTTTGGAAGCTTAAATTCTGTCTTTCTTGTTTGGTGAGAAAGTTTCAATTTTTATTTCAGTTTATATCTTGAAGCGCAAAACCCAGAATTTGAAATCTAAAATAACACAACTTGAAGCATCGCTCAACTCTTATATTCATAAATGTGCAGCTGAGAGACAAGGCCGTATTAGGGCTCAACAGGTTCAGTACAATATCGCTACTGCTACATACCCTTTTCTTCTTTTTTAATTTGATCAATGTTTAGTCCGCTATTTGTGTATGGTGCCTGATATTTGATTCACCACATGTAGTGACTTATGAAGTTTGTTCCTTTACTCAGAAAATTCCCATTATATATATTCATCACGTAAATGTTTATGTTTATGATAGCTAAGCATGATGATGTTGGTTGAAAGTGGTGCTTTAACAAGCAACATGAAGGTATGAGGTGGCTGGCCGGAAGTGGCCATAGTTGTGATGTTGTTGGTTGATATCATTGTTAACAATAGCAGTGAGATAGGAAAAGTAATTTCTTATTAAAGAAAATTGTTATTTAGGAAAAAAGCTACAGTAGTGATTATAGATAAGTAATGAAGATAGCATGATTGTGATGGTTCGACCATGTGCAATGACATATTCTATGGGCACCATTAGCTGTTGTGATTTCAGAGTTACATAATTGGGAAAAAATTTTTACATATTGAGGGATTTGATAAGACACGATTCGCAATGGAGCACAATGGTGAAAAAGTTCAATACCTGACTCCAAAATATAGCTTGAATGTTGTCTTACTAGTTTGTTATTGTAAAGAATTTGTAAGTATATGTACCATTTCCCATCCAATGTCAAGTTATATGAGCAAAAGTCACAATTATTTTTGTCTGGATTTCTTTTTTTCTTTCTTTTATAGGAAAAGGTTTATATTGGTTTTTAATTAAATAGTTAAATTTGTGTTATTGAGACTATATATTGTTTTAAGGTTTTACGGGCATCAATGTCGCGATCGGTGTGTCACGATTTGGACAATACCTCATATCCCATGGCACCCATTGGTATTGTCAAGTCATGTTTCTCTACAAGGTAAAATGGAAATATGGACCCTCTCTACATGCATGTGAATTCAATAATTTGGAGTTGTTGCAATAAAATGAAAACACATTTTTATGAATTGTTGTTAGTGTATAAGTAAAAGGGTATGGACTCTTCATTCACTTGTGCGAAATCCTTAAAGAAATATCTTTCTTCCTTAAAATCATATTTTGCAGCTTCGATTTGTTGTCTAGAGATCCATTAGATTATATGCTAATGTGTCTGCTGATCCATGTAAAGTTTCTGTGAGATTTCTGTTAAATGATACTATGTGGTTGATCTATTTTTAAACTTAAAGGAACGGAACACCAAGGCAACCTTTGCTAGTACCTATGGCTAGAGCATGTTTGGTGTTTAGCGCATCTCGAGTTCCCCCAGCATCCCTTGAAGGTCTTGAAGGATATTCTCATTGTTGGATTTTGTATGTATTTCATCTGAATACAGATTTAGAGAAGCTGTGGAAGCATCCATCTCGATCAAAATTCAAGGCAAAGGTTTGTAGCTCAGTGTGTGGATATGTGGTTCACAAAACTTCTGCCCTATTGTCTTATTTTTATATATGTTGGCTCCATTCTTGAGCAGGTTAGAGTGCCTAGATTGGAAGGTGGAAGGGTAGGAGTGTTTGCCACAAGATCTCCACATCGCCCTTGCCCTATAGGACTTACAGTTGCAAAGGTTAGTGGAATCATTTTAATTAAAGAACATATCTTTATCACTGATGAATAAGCTGATAAACTAAGTTCATGCTTTTCTATGAGAACTTCCCCTAAAATTTTATTTGCTTAACCTAATTGCTTATGTATTTCAGGTGGAAGAAGTTCAAGGAAATATGGTTTTTCTATCTGGTGTAGATCTTGTTGATGGAACAGTAAGCTTTCTTTTGTCTTTGTATGTTGTAGTAAATTGTAGGAAATACACTTGATGTTTTCTGAAAGATCTTGCATATGAAGTTTGCTCTGGATGTTTTCGAGCAGTATAGTTGTAGGAAGGATACTGATATGGATTGCTAAATTGCTGAGACTATGTATTTGTTTGAACTGGTTTGCCTATAAGCTGATACTACCCCCAATCTTCATCATCTAATCCAATGCTGAAGTCCCTTTATCACAACATTGTTTTAAAAAGCAATGCCTTGCATGCTTAATTATGTTATGTCCTGTGCATGGATGGTAGTGTCAGTATTCTACTTTGCTGTTCCACTTGGAAAAGTGTGACATGTTTTAAATGCTATGTGATGTGAACATCCATTGTTATATATCTATTATTTAGAGATTCTGTACATTGGCTCGCATTGAAATAGTGTCTATCTTCCGCATAGTAACTTACTCACAACTTGCTTGACGGCATTAGATGAAATTATGGCCAATTTTTGCCCTAATCTGATAGATATGCTGCTACTTGTCATGCTGCAGAGCATACTTGATAGTTTCATCATTTGTACTCTAACCTCTAGAAATAGTTACTTTTCTTTATTCGGAGTTTACTCTCTCCATATAGTTAGAGATGTAGCTCTATATGAGTAGAAGCTTTTCTTTTATTCTCATGAACATCAGAAAATGCAAAACAAGGTGATGTCATTTGTTCTTCATGAAAATGGGGGAAAAATGCTGATTTCTCTTTCAGAACTTAAAAGTACTCTTTGATGGTTACATGACTCCTGACTTTTCCATTGAATTACATTTAACAGCCTGTACTAGATATCAAACCTTATCTTCCCTATTGTGACAGCATCCAAGGAGCATCAGTGCCTGCCTGGGTGATGGTATTGCCTCTGTGCTGTTGTACTTCTTACCATTATATAGAACTGCTGTAAAAAGCTGAAATGCCTGACAGCAAATGTTTTCCTTCTTTGTTCCGTCTGTAGCTTGTAGTGGCTGAGGTCTTGATGGCTCATATGGTTGCTTGTCTTAGATTTCATGCTTGACATAACAGCGTAGTCAAAATTTTCAATAAAGAACTTGTTTTTACAATACAGAACTTTGGTAGTATTTGAAAGAGTTTAATTCATCCTCAATCAAATTTTAGAATAGCAGAATGCTAAGGTTCTACTTATTGACGACAAGAAAGTTTAAGAAGCATTGAAGGACAATGAATTTAAGAAGTGTCCAATTTATGTACCTAAGTATAATGATTTTAATTATATGTTTTGAGTGAAAGCAAGAATAATGATGTTGTACTCATGATTTTTCCTCCCCCTATGTAATTGGTTTGTATTGGAACTGCTAAATTTATGTTATATTAACTTGGGATAATTGCACATACACTTACTAAACTATTGATTAGGTGCGGATGAACTTCTTAAATTCCTAAAATGTAACTTTAACTCTCTATAACTTTTGAAAATATACAAATAACACTCAAAGTCATTGTTGGAACCCAAAATCATTGCTAAAGGGCCATAAATAGCAACAATTGGTGATGTATGTACACATTTTGAAAAGGCTATAGGAAGGTAAAGTCGCACTTTTTAAGAGTTTAAGCGGTCTATACTCACTTGACCAATTGTTTTGGGGGAGTATTTCGATTTGCACTATTGTTTTTAGTGCTTCATTTGTCCCTTAGTATTTGTTATGATTTTTGGTGTAAGAACTAATCATGGGACGATTTGCCAATTATTTTGTTCTACTACCACCTTAAGCATATTGGAATTTATTGCTTTCTTAGGAAGCCTATGGTGTTTTAGGGTTTGAGGGCTCGTCAGAGAGAACCCTCCTATTTCATAAACAATGAAAAGAAAATAATTAATTATAATTCTTGCATGTATTATTTTTCTCAATGAGATTGGTATTTATACAATCTTGTAGACTCTTAACTATCCTAAAATAAAAGCAGCAGAAAATATTACATTTGCTCATTGACTCTTAAGCTACTTGAAATGAATGTAGCAGAAAATAAGACATTCCTTCAATGAATACATTCCTAAATAAATGTATTAGACTCCAAAATAATAAAACTTGACTTAGTGACCCCAATTATACCACTATTTCCTATAATAACCTCTGCCAATATTTGTGTCTATAACATTTACTCCCCTCTTACAGAAAAAAGCTTGTCCTCAATCTTGAAGTGAGAAAATGCTTGTTTGAAATTAGTAAGGAATTACAACCAAAAATATATATATATATATATATATAGTAAGGAATTGCCAAGTTTGCTTCATCAAGTATAATGCCCTCCCTTTCCACAAAAACTTAAGGAGAGCTGCTATTAATCTGTGATGGCTGAATGGTCAGAGTCATTGAGATAGCCTTCCACATCTGTAAGTGGAGCTAAGCGTGGAGGTGTAGAATGTGGCTTTCCAAAAAACTTCTTTGGTAATGAAATCTGAAGGACATCATGCTACTTACTTTTGACCAGAGGTGGAATCAATATGCCACCTGACCAATCTGAGGAAGTGCTTGAAATGGACCATAGAATTGAGGAACAAGCTTGTGATTATGATTCCCTACAAGAGACAATTGGCAATAGATGTAGTTTGAGCCAAACTCAGTCTCCTTGAGCAAAAGACAGTTCTAACGAGTGTCATCATTTTGTTGGTCCATTCTAGATTGAGCCTATTGGAGATGCCCCTGCACCTCTTAGACAACGCATCTTGCTGGAACATGCATTGATCAGCCACGTCCAACTTAGCAGATTAAGCAACTTAAGATAGAAGACTCAGGGATCATGCCCATATACTGTGAAAGAGTGTCATCTGAAGCAAATAGTGAAAGGAAGTATTGTAGTAGGGTTCAGCCCATAGTGGCCGGTGAATTCAGTTCTTCTACTAATTACATTCAAAACACCTCAGATAGATCTCAATGGTACAGTTTCTGTCTTCTGTCTATTAACCGCTTTGTGGATAGCATGTTGAAGAAAAAGCTAATGTTGTACCACTCAAACTGAATATTTTCTGCCACAATTTACTAGGAAAATTGAATCCCAGTCATTGCCAATAGATTTAAGAAAACCAGCAAACACACTGTTTGTTCAAATGAGGCATGAGCATGCTCATAGTGGTACAAGGATGTGCCAAAGGAATGAAATGCGTGTATTTAGAGAAGCAACCCATTACTACCAACAAAACAACTTACCATGCACCTTGGGTGACTTGTCAACAATGTCCATAGAGATGTTTGACCAAATTTGTACTGGATTTCCAAGGGCTGCAATAATCCCGCTGGATGTAGATGGTCTAATTTATTTTGCTGGCAAATCTGACGCCCACAAATGTCCCACTAGGACAACCCGTGTCATGGAAATGGGACCCTTTACCATCTTTGTGCCACTCCTCCATCTAGCGTGCCGTCACTCTACTTTGGTAATTAGAATTTTCCTTTCTTGTTTGTCAACTTCCCTTTCTTGTATGTCGACTTTCCTTTCAAATTGTCATTCTAGTCGCTCCTCCTTTTTTAGCCAGTTGACAGGTTTGGTTGTCATTGTATTACAAATAAAGGCTAAGATTTGATCATTATTGTTTAACAAATCCCTCATAACAACCAGCTCTGATACCAACTAGTTCAGGATGATTCACACCATAATCTTGTTCTACTTCCACCTTGGGCTTATTGGAATTTCTTCCTTTCTTAAGAAAACCCATAGCGTTTTAGGTTTTGAAGGCTTGTCAAATAGAACCCTTCGATCTAATAGACGATAAAAAGAAAACATTTGATAATAGCTCTTGATTTTATTATTTCTCAATGGGATTGGTATTAAGCTTATCAACTCTTAACTTTCTTAAATGTAAAGTAGTGGAAAAATGTAATATTCCCTGACTCTTTAACCTACTTGAAATGAAAATAGCAGAAAATAAAACATTCCTTTAATGGATACTTTACTCAATAAATGCAGACTCCTCTTTTTTTTTAATAAACAAAAGAAAAGATTCTGCAAAACACATTGTGTCGCCACTTTTTATAATAGCCTCTACCAACAGATATGTTTATAACACTATTGCAGTACCTTTTTCATTTTTTTTTTTTGGTAATTGAATTGTTGTATTAAAAGGAGAAATATTTACAGCTTGCATTAAGGCAAGGATACAGAAGATACACTGAACTCTTGATAGACTCTATAAAATAAAAGGTCGGAAGCAGAAATAGCTCTAGATAAGAAACTCTAGGAAACCAAACTATGGAAGCCAAATTAGGAAGATACATTCATCCAAATGAAAAAAAAAAAGGAAGATACACTTAAATTGGCATAAGTGAGAACCCTGTTTCTAGCAGAAGAGGTTGTAGACAAGGACCACCAAGTCTAACTTAATTTAGTTGTCAAATACAATAAGCTGCGGGAGTTAAGCAATGCACCAAGAAAATAATATGGACAAAGAAGAGGAAGAGACTAGCTCCTATCATACATCTGGAAAGATAAATAAAATCTGGAGATGGAGCAGCTTTCCTGAGGATTCCCAAAGGGAGCTTCAATCAGAAAACAAAGAGATGAGGATAAATAGGGTTACCATGAAGTAAACCTCTGGAGCTAGGGATAAACCCAGCAAGTTCACCATTGATATTTGTAGAAAAACAAGGGGTAGCTTACTATTGCAATATTGATAACAACTAACATGTCGTAAGCCCCAAATGATATTGAAATCATATTTAATATATGGCTAGTTTCATGATCTTATCTGGAAATACTGCCATGTTGTCTGGCTAGTCTTATTTGAATACGTAAGTTTTCACCATGCTCACAAGCAATTCCTTTGGTGGCTTGCTCAGGCTGACACTGCATTAACTGTTGCTTCGGTCACCTTCTCTGAGGTTTTCTATTCAGCACTTGCTGATTGTTGGGCAATGGCAGTAAGTTCCTTCATAATCCCAGACCTGTTATGGAAGTTATTTGGGCTTACTTTTTTGGTGCTTGTACATCTTTCTTCATCTTTTTCCTCTTGGCTTTTCTTGCTTTAATATTTTCTGCTAAACATCTGCTTTTCAAGATTCCTCGTGGAATTCAAATCTTTTGTTTGGTCTTCAACAGTGTGGAAATGTAGGTCCCAGAATGTGCACTCAGAAATAGTTTCATTTTTTTACTAGCCGGAAAAAAGAATAATTTTTTCATTTTCATTCTTTTGAATCATTGGAGAAGCATCTATTTGGCAACTATCTTTGCCATCATCCTGAATAAAGTTTATTAGAACTTTTTCTGGTGAGATTGGATGATATCATGAAATTATAGATAATAGGTAGCTTGAGAAATTGCACAAATACATTGGAAGAGCCACTTGGTTTTCATGCTGTTTAATGCATGTATCATTTTCTTTTTCTGCTTACATCAAAGATTACGAAGTCTATGACTCTTTATGTGCTTCCTCTATCATCCTGTCTTTATATCCTAATTTATCATCTTTCTTGTATTACCACGAGATACCATTTCGTGAGATATCATGTCTTTTTCTCCTTCAAAAAATTTCTATTATATAATTATTTTAGGGTATGCTCTCATTAGAATACGTGACAAAAGGTGTCTCTACTTTTTCAGAGGAAGAAGGCATAGATAAAATTCTTCAAGCCGAGTAAGGATAAAAATAATTGTATTGCATGGAAATGGAATAAGCCTAGAGAGGAGTCTTTCTAGAGTGAGAGAATGCTCTCTCCTCTCTCTAGAAAACCACCCTAAACCCATCTTAAGAAACCACTTTTCATAAGGAACCGAATGTGCAAACATTGTAAACCCTTCCCTCCCTCTTCCTTCTCTGTTCTTTCCTTTTTTCCTATTTCCAATCACCTTCACCATGTTCTCATGAGAGGATGCTTGGCTTGCCAAAGCTCTAGGGTGGCTTATGCTCTCTAGGCTCGTTCTTTCCCCTGGTTATCTCTAAAACCAGGCTTTTGAAAGAGAAAATGAGTGTCTTAAGGTGGTATCTGAGGTTGCCATCTTGGGAAGTAAAGCAAGGAGCACCTTACTTGAAAGTGTCATGTGGGTAGGAGCAACTCTCTTAGCCACATCCAACAGTTGTACTTATCTGGGTCTTATATCCCTTGTGAATTCCCTATTCTTAAATGGATAAGCTATGTTGCAAATGGTGTAGGGAAGCCACTACAAGTCAACTCATTTACAACCATGAGGAAAAGAGCTAACCAAGCTGGAGTCCTTAGGAAGTTTAATGCTCCAGAGGAACTTGCTTTGCAAGTTGAAGTAGAAAGTAATGAAGGGGCCTCAGCTTTTGTTGAAATAGATTATCAATGGATGCCACCTAGGTGTCCCTCTTGCAACTTGGATACTCTTGCAACCCTTTAGTGCAAATGAAAGAAACAGCCTCGACCCGCAACTCAAATGCCCAAAGGAAGAATGGAAACGGGTGAAAATAAAGGGTAAAGAAAGGTAAAGAGTATATGCCAGAAGAAGGTGCAGTCTAGCCAAAGCGCAAACACTACTCCAAAACAGTATGTCCCTAGAGATGATAGTTTTGAAGTCCTATCTTCAATATAAAAGGTGGATGAGGGCACAAGTCATGCCAACTTGGAGAAAAGGGATGATGAGGAACACTCCTTGTCTCCTTGTATTGAAGCTTCTCAAGGAGATGTTCCCCTAAATCAGGTTTTCGTGGTGCCCCTTTCAATGTGGATTTTGACACTTAATCTCCTTAGTAGTCGAAGAGACCACTCCCCCTATCTTGAATGATCATGGTAAGAACAACAAAAGGCACTTGGTTAGTGGTATCGGTTTTGGTAGTAGGTGGAGTTCATTTCCCCCAGTCGAAAGAAGAAGAAATTTTTCATAAGGAAGCATAGGTATACCTAGCTTTCTGCATTCACTGTTCCTTGTGTAAAAAGCCTTATGATTTTGATGCCCCAGATGTAAAGGGTTTGAGCGACCTCATCAAGGTTGGTGATGTGAGGAAGATACACTTAGAATAAAATATTTCTCCAGTGGGCTTTTGGAAACTAGAGTCAACTTTCAAATGAGCAAGAAGTAATGCAAAGAGTTGATCTATATTGGCACTTTGCTGTCAACCCCTTAGTTCAAGATCAAGAATTTGGATTATTTATTTAACCAAACAACAACAAAAACAACAACAACAACCCAAAAAGAAAAAAAAAAGAAAGAAAGAAAGAAGGAAAGAAAAAGGGAGAGGGGGAGGGAGAGAAGAAGAAGATCAAGAATGTGGGACCCTAGGGCTTGGTAAATCTAAATTGTGAAAGAGCATTAGTAATGTACACACTGCATGTGCATAAGTCTAAGTTTGAATGCTGTGCTAGAGATTTCCTTCATATATTGGTTGAATTGTGATCATGATCGAAAGCGGTTGTGGAGTTCCCTTTCATCCCTTCTCCCTTATTTGGCTGACAAACCACAGATTGTGCTAGGGGATTTTAATGTTACAAAGGAGTTGGACAAGAGACAAAGTGGTAATATGTGAAGAAGTCAAGCCATGGGCCCATGGATGACTTTCAAGCTTTCCTAGGCTAAGAAGAGCTGGAAGACTTGTGTTTTTCTGGAGACTACTTCTCTCGATCTAAAAAGAAAGCCTCTAACCCTATATTATGCAAGCTTAATCTCATTTAATCAAGCTTGTCTTGTTGCTTTTCCTTGACCACATGCTATGTTGTTTGCTCCTCTTCTTTTTCATCACTCTTTGGAGCTTGTCAACTTAGACCTAAGCATGAGCCAACAAAAGCTTCCTTTCAAGTTTTTTTGACTTTCGGTTTAAACCTGATGGTTTCAAAACTTTATGTGGCTAATGTCTGCAATGAGGAAATTGAAGCTCAAAATTTTTCAAGTGTAATGAAGCTCAAACCGCTGAAAAAGGAGTTGAACCTTTAACAGGTCTAGATTTTATACATCAAACAGGGTGTCAAATCTAAAGGAAAATTTGAGGAGAATCCAGATTGAAAGCAGTGCAGGGGGCAATCATTCTTTGTTTGGGAGAACTAAAAAGCTTCAAAAGAGTATTATCAGTTGAGGGGAGCTGAGAGAGCTTTCTAAAGTGACATATACTAAGTATAAGTGAAAATTGTCTGCAAAATTAGTTAGCATGCTTAACCTACTTATGTGCCAAATCGTATGTAGTAATGAAAGCTGATAAGTAACCAAGGTCACAATGAAGGAATAACCAAGTAGGAGATGACTACTTACTGCACTAATTTAGGTCTATCAAATTCAAGAGACTAATTTTAATTAAAGAAACTGGACTAAGATAACTATAAGCTGCTCAGGAAACTCTATGCATTAAAGATGCAGGATTGGAATATATCATCATTTGGGTTATCATGCTATTCATGTATCACAGCTATATGAATTATTGAATGTATGGTTTTTAACCAACCTCGTTAGAACCTGTCTTTGGTCTCATGCATCCTCCAGCTTAGCTTCAAAACAGAAGTCATTAATATCCTCCATTCCTTTTGAAACTGTGATATCGCCTCCCATCTCATCATCAATGCTGCAGCATTCTTTGAAATCCCTTAAGATTATCCATGGTTTGGACATACAACTCTGAAGTCACAATAAATCACTCCCAAGAGATTTTCTTATTGCTTCACTATTGACTCAATAGAGAAAATAAGTGAAATAAGAGAAACTTGTTCCAATCAACGTACAAAAACAATGGATTACTTGGTCCGAAGAAACAAGAATTTGAACATTCCACAGATTTTGATTCCATCCAACCTATATACGATAACTTAGGTGATTTCCAACCACCAATCCGGCGAAATACAACCTTTTGAATGCTAGGAATTTTTGCTTTTGTTTCTTGAATACTCAAAAGGAGAAATTTTACATTCTTTATAAGTTCTAATAATCTCCTAATATTTTCGAGAGTTATCAAGCTCCCCTATATTCCAAGATACAATCTTTATATATACAGATGGATGATAAAGAGAGAACATCATGCCACCTATTGAAAAGAAAGGGAATTTGACGATCCCCTAGCCTTCTCCTTTGCCTCTTATCTCTAGCCTTACTCTTTCTTGATTTCTTTTTCTTCTTTACAAAACCTCTAAACCCCCTTTATTCCTGATCTAATGGATCATTAAAGGATTTATCTATTGTATAGCGAGAGAACCAAGAGACAATAATGGTCTCGCTAACCACCATGGGAGAAATGGAATTAACCAACGAAAAAGAAAAGCTAGAGCTAGTCTCACAAGGCACATTTTCTGACCTATCTCCTAAACTCCTCATAAGAACCTTGGGAGGCATATAAACCAACAAGAACTTCAGAAGGACCTTCTTCACATCTTAGAGGGGGGAGAGTCAAACTACTAGAATTTACACAAGCATCTAAGGCCTTGGCCTTACCTTTATGCAAAGTTACTAAGATGGGAACTACAGTTGCTTTTGCCTTAGCCTTCTTGATCACGATACCTCTACTTTGCTTCAAAAGATCCCTGTTAACTTTTGCAGACCCTTCTAGCGTATCTTCATAAAGAGCGTTCAAAGGGCTCCTCTTAGGTACAACTTCTGGCATTGATATGAGGCCATCACTTTCCCCTTAAGCAGGACATTTAGTATCGCTGTGGCCCAAAAACTCGATGTATTGGGTCTTATGTTGCCTATGTTGAATTAATTGTATTTTGGGCTAAAGCAATGAATCTATTTGACATGGCTCATTTTGTGCCAGAGAAGCCTATGTATGAACAAGGATTGATTTTACTTCCCCATCTAGCTACTCTAGGTTGGAGAGTAAGGCTTATTGGGAAGTTATAGACACATTCCTGTACTTTTTATTGGGAGTACTTCATTTAAGTTTCTCAACAGTGTTGAGCTTTGGTGGTATTTATCATGTACTTTTGAGCCTCAAGATTCTTGAAGAATCTTTTCTATTCTTTGATTATGTATGGAAAAGTGGAAACAAAATGACTACAATTGTAGATATTCATTTAATCTTGTTAAGTATAGGTGTTTCTTTTAGTATTCAAGATGCTCTATTTTGGAGGTATATATAATACTTAGGCTTCGAGAGAGAGAGATGTAAGAAAAGTTACCAACTTGAATCTTATCTCAAGTATTATATTTGGTTATTTACTAAAATTACCTTTTAGGAGAGAGGAATGGATTGTTAGTGTGGACAATTTTTAAGATATAATTGGAAGGCATGTTTAGTTAGGTTTCATTTTTTACAGCACCTAAGAAAAAGGATATGGTACTATAAATCTACCTTATAGAACGACCAATCCGTACATTCCTTGTCAAACTCCTTTAGGAATTTTTCATTAGCCTCCATTTCTACAAAAGTACAAACGTAACAGATGTAGGGGCTTTCCTAAAGCACTTATTGCATACCATATTACGCGCAAGGATTTGTGCTCACGTTAAAAAAATATTGATGTAGTGAAGTTAAGTCTTATGTGTGTTATTGTTTATGTGTATGGTTGTCCTTTAGTTATGTAGTAAGTGTTGTGTTTGTACAAATTTGTTTTTTATAGTCTAGTGCTAGTGTCATTGGTCTATTGTGTTGTGGTCAATTGTGTCCATTTGTTGATTTTGTTGTTGAAAGGGTCAATATAGGATAGTTGGATGTAGGAAAAAATTTAATGATTGCCAAGTCTCATGTATTAAGTGAAGTTAATTCTAGAAATGAAGATTACATTCAATTTTATACACTTTGTAGTTTATAAGCTAGAGATCTTGTATTCTCTCTAATGAGTCCGTACACCTAAGGCCTTAGTCAAGCCAAATATTGTTGCTAACCAATTTGATACAAAGTTCTAATAATCGATCTTATAACAACCCAATGCCCTCATTGTGGAGAAACTCCATAGGAATATCCTAAAGTCTCATCTAAATTGGCATTTTCCTTGGATGTACATGCAATAAGGCCAATCTAATCCTCCATCTTTCCAACATCAAAAGTCTTTTGGCAACAACCATGGTCGCTTAAGTACCTTTAAAAGAAAATCCTCATCTACAAATTTAAACAAATAGTACCCACACCCATTGGAGCACCTTAGTGAGCCCCTCACTTCCCCAAACAAGCTTTGCAATCTACAGCACTATTAGAACAGCTAGGCTCCACCTAAAAATATGCCCAACAAGTGTACTTCTCTCAATGAGTTCTCTAACTTTTGAAATTGATTTTGGTGGTTTCACCTAAACCCTACCACTTAGATGCATGGCAATTAAAGGAGACATTCACCTTAGGAGCAAAAGGAGGAGACTCAAAAGATAACCTACTGCTAGGAACCACCTCTGCAAAAGAGTGAAGTGGCTTTGGAGAAGTTTGGTTAGGAGAAATCACCTTAGTAGGGCAGATGGCCCAGTTTTCAATTTCTCTGGCCACTTTTTTCATTTCTTTTAAAGTGGAACCCAAAAAAATGAATCTTAACTTTTGATAGAAGAGGTAATATGTTTGACAAGTTTTTCCATCTTGTTTAGAATATCCATGCTAGGAGTGGAAAAAGCTCTTGGACAATCGAACGAAGCCTGTTTTGCTAGCCTGCCATCTTGACCAACTAAACCATGAGAAGTCACACCAAAACCCTGCTTTTCAATCTCGGGTCCATGCTCCTCTATTTACCCTTAGAAACTACCTTAGCAAGATTCTTGGAAAATTTCCACATACCCCCATCAATAATGCTAAACTCCCATAAATTTGATAGCTTCTTTTAGGTTAACTCAAGTTCATGTACCTTCTTTATAAGTAAGAAGTACTACACAAGACCTATCTAATCCTCACCCAAAAATACCTTAAGCCAGAGTCATTTGGTGCAAAGGGTTTAGGTGTCAGGGTTTCATTTTTGTAACATATTTGTATTAATAGGGATCTATTCTTTTGTATATATTGTAATATAAAAGGGTGCCTTTTTTCATTTTAACTAAAACTTTACTATTATTATAAATTTTTACTTTTGGAAGGTAATACTATTTTACTAGTTTTAATGTCTTCTCTTATTAGATCAAAAAATATCCATAAAGCTCTTTATGGGGATATAAGTACTTTTTTGAATCGAAACTCTTATTCACCACGTTAGTTGATCACGACCGATATCATCTATTACATACACTTTACTCCTTGATACACATATTGTAGCTTTGTAATACTATTAAAATTAATAAAAGTATACTATTCATTTTTTCATTTGTACTTATGTCCCTTATATTACTGTTGGCTTTTTTTCCTTTTTATGTTACTTATAAGTTTAGGCCTTATTGATCAGTATTACGTACGAGTTAGGCTTGCTTGTTATTATAGAAATAGGATAGTAAGTGTTGCACGATTTGTTTGTGTACTAGTAAAAGCTCCGGATTGTGATATTAAGCATGCATTTTTCTTTTGGCTTGCTTGGCAAGAGAAACTCTCGACCCTTGCTAGATTAGCAAAGTGGGGTATCATTGCTTCCACCACTTGCTTCTTATGTAACTTGGCAAGATGAAACACATAGGCATTTGTTCTTGGAGTGTCCCTTCTCATCCTCCGTTTGAAAACAAATTTACAACAGCCTTGAGAGTCCAGCTGGCTTTCTCTTCATTGTCTGGTACCTTCCTGGCACATATAGCTTCAGCCCATCAGCCAACCCTAAGTTCAAGTTACAGAAGTGTGCACTTGCAGCTGCTGTACACTACGTTTGAAGACAAGGAATTTCATTCGCCTAGGGAAGCCTAGCACCCCTCCTTCACCCTTTGCGAGCCATATAGTAGCATATGCAAAAATTGCTTGCAACACTTTGTCTTAATTTGTATTGCTTTGAGAGTTTACTGTAGTTCCCATTAACTTTTATATTCTCTTGTATTTAGAGTAGTTTCACTACCCACTTCATCTCTGGACGTTTTGTGTACAAATCTTCCTTTTAATGAAAGTTACATATTATTTACAACCCCCACCTTCCCCCAAAGCCAAAAAAAAAAAAGGAAAAGAAAAAGCTGTAGTGTGTGTATGGAACATTTATGGAATTGAAGAGAAATGTATGTTTTGGTTCACTCAATATTATGTCTAAGCTAGTGGCTGAACAAGTAGAAACTCGATTTGATGTTTATATTCTGCATGCCCTTAGTGATGGATGCAATTGCAAATAGTGTCAGCCTTTGAGGTAGATGTGCTTCTGGTAATTAATTCTACAACCAGGTTTCATAAGATTGTGTTTGAAGATCTTCTGGAGATTGTGGTTTCAATCTGCTCTTTTTAGCTTGTTTACTGCAGTTTTTTTATCCCTAAATTTTTGCGACTGCACTCTTTTATTTCAGCGAAAGAAGTCACTTTATGCATCAGCTGATGAACTTAAAACACTGATCACACAAGTTCTATCATGGGACATTCGGTCGGTATCTCAAAGGAATCATCCTCATAACAATCCTACAAAGGTGAACAAGGATGATGACGACATCTCTGAGAGAGCTCCTGATGTTGGCCATGCCTTAGATGAAGAAGATTCAGATGGAAAAAAGCAGGTTTCTCCAGATTCCAGCTGTGTAATCTACCACCTTCTTCTGGAAGGACTAGATATCTCATACAGAATTGACTCTTACGACAATGTCTTTGTAGAGAGCATTGCATTTTCTCCAAACGACTTAAAAAGTAATCCATCAAATATCATTTCCGAAGATGAAGAGGTGGACTTAGGTTGTTGAGTTCTGATTTGGGATTGGGTGAGTGATTCATTTCTTCAAATGTTGGAATTTCATCCTAATTTTTTTTTACCATGAAATCTGCTGATGATATGCAAAAGGTTCTTCACATCACCAGCACATTTGAAGTTGTTCCTACAGTTTGTCCCTTTCCAGTAAGTTTTCATTCCTGTCCATATTCGTGAATTGAATTGAATTAATTGTCACCTTCTTTAATTGAATTCACCTTCTCTTATGACTGCAGATTATTTGATCATCAAGGAACGAAGTGGAGCTTCCATATGAAATTAGTATGCGTGTGTATCAAGGTTCCTGCCGAATGATAGTTTTATGTATGGAAGAAGATTTCACGTGTCAAGCTATGTCTGCCCCGGCAATACATTCTGTTCTGGAACCATATACAGGTAATGCTGATTGCTTGGGAAATTTCATGCATTCGATACTCAAGCACTAGTCGCTTGGGATGGCCTTAATTATTGAGTCGAGTTGTAGCTAACGGGGGTGGAGCCATACGAGGCCTCCAGTTTCGTCTAGAGCGTGTGCAGGTGTACATTTAGAAGTAGTTGGGAAGTTTGTATTATTTTAGGTGAAACTACTTCAGGGACCACTCTAAACTTGAGGACAAAGGCAGTAATTTTTGGTTGAAAAGATGATAAAAATGACTCTTGATCTCCTAGAAGCTCATTGTCGAGGAAGAGATGCAAAAAGAGGGGACTGTGACTGCTATTTGGTTTAATGATTTGGACCCTAAGGGGGAATTTAATTTTGGTGAAGTGGGGTAACTTTGGTTTTCATGATGGAAACTCGAATAGCTGTGTAGAACTGGAACTCCAATTCGTTTATAAGTTTCTCAATTTTGTAGGAAAAGAGTAGTTATTTGTCCTCTTCGATGCAATTTGTAATTCATTCAATCCCATAATTATTTACGGGTATATGTTTAAATTTTTGAAATGTGGTTTTATTTCCAGAAAACTTTCACTACAGATTTTTGAAATTTGATGGTACGGTCTGAAAATATTGTCATATGGGTATGCACATTGCAAAAGTGTATTTCTTTCTTTCTCTCTTTTGTTTTTTTCTTTTTTTCTTTTCTCCATCTTTGTTGATCCCATCCTCAGGTGCAATCTTTTTTAGATTTATCGCAGACAAAAGAATAATAATAAGATCTAACATTCTTTAACTAGAAATGATTATCTAAACTACAATCTTGCACGTTTGTCAAGACAAAAGAATAATAATAAGATCTAACATTCTTTAACTAGAAATGATTATCTAAACTACAATCTTGCACGTTTGTCAAGACAAAACTAGCTGAAAGCAGACAGCGAGAGTAAAGCAAATGAAATCTTTTGTGCGGGATTAGAAAGTTTTTGCTATTGTTTACACGTCGGTGTGTCGATAAATAATGAATAAGTTGTTTACTATATTTTAATATATGATAATGGTAGTGGGTGTATTTTTTTTCATTGATATTTTAAAAGAATTGTCACATGTTAAAAGTTCCCTAATACTTGTATGTTACTAATTAGCCTGTATGATATGTTAGTATCATTAGAATCTTTCTTAGCATTACAATTTTTGAGTAGAACCTTTTTTCAATTTAACTTTTATTTTTGCCTTTGTATTTAGGGTATCAATGGGTTAAATTATTTGTATGTTATTTGAGTTATATTCGATATTTATTGGAGTTTGAGATACTTCAATAGTTAATTGAGTTGAGCATGAATCGAGTAAAAAGTATGTCTATTACTTTTTTTTAAAAAAATTTACATAAGTATGAATTAAATGAAATATATTACATAAGTATAAATTCTAAATTACATTTAAGAAATGCTATAATGGAAATAATAAAAGTATGGTGTTTTATAAATATGATTTAAAGTTTTGTTCACAATAGCTATATTGTATTTAAAAGATGTAATATGATATTAATGAATTATATGATATAAGTATAAATACTTATGTCGCATTTTAAAAATGTAAGATAGGCTTAGTAAATTGATAATATTTTTTGTATAATTAACAAATGAATAACGTTTATTATATATAATGGTAAATAAGTAAAATTCTCAATATGAATCTTATAGTGTTAAGCTCGTCTAGCTTGTTATTTTAATCGAGTTTGAGTTGAGTATCAATACTACTCAAGTTTTTATATAAATATTATTATAATTAAAATAAAAAATATTTTTTTGATAAATCAAGCACAAATAAACTTAATAAAATCAAACTCAAGTTTATTGAATATCATTTTAAGTCGAGTTCGAAATTTTAAGCCCAATAGAGTTTCATTCCAACTCAATCTCGAGTTTAGCATTGTCTTGTGAGTGAATTTTAATTGAAATTATATCTTAAAAGCATGATTTTAATGGTCGGAGAGCAGAAGCATGACTTTATGCAATGATTTTAAGCGAGGTACTTTCAAAAACTTTTTTTTATAGGCAAAGATCCTAGAGTTTTTTTTTTTTTCAAGAAAAAAGTTAAATATTTCTGAACTTTTCCCTATATACGACCCTTTTACAATATAAAATTAGAATTTACCTTTTAAATTATCTAGTTTAACAAAAAGAAAAATGGTAAAAAATTCTTCTCTCAATGAATAGAATGTATACCTTCTGAACCTTTTTTCCATTATAATACGTCACTTGTTAACTCTTATGTCACTCAGATCACTTACTGTGGGTGTGTACGGATAAAATAAAGAAAAAATTTCCAGAAAGGTATTAAGAAAATGTTAATAGGCGTTGCGGAACTACTAAGAGGCTGAGGAAAAAATTTATCCCACAAACTATATGATTAATTTTAAAAAATATGAAAAATGTTATATATGCCCGACCTACACTATTACACCAGAGATTTAGCCTTCACTCATCAACTTAAACTTTTAGCTACGATGCAATTGGGTAGGTTAATATAAGGTATCAGACTTCTTGGTCTAAATATTTTTAGAAGATTTTTATACAATTTTGCAACATAATTCAAAGCTCTATAACATTTAGATCTATTAGAAAAATAATATATTAATAAAATATTTATTGTCAATCTATGCACCACTTAATAACTTATACTAGATCTACACTATGCAATATATTTAGTTTTTAAATTTCATTTGTTTGTAAATTAGTAAATGTAAGCTTAATACGATCAAACCACTTTTCTTTTTATTATTTTCTTCATTTTATATAAACCTTATAAAAACCTGATCTTTAAAGTCATCTCGATTGCATTTCTACTTTTAGCATCTTTTATTTTTGGTTTTTTATTCGTTTATTTGAAAAATTGTTATTTGCAATACCGTGTCTTCCTAAAATTGGCAAGAAAAAAATCCCATCATCATCATCATGGATACTGTTTTCATTTTCTTTTTTTTCCTTCTTCTTTTCCAAAATATGAAAAGGTAAAAGTAAAATGGAGAATTTAGGTAACAAAGTGAAAAGGGAAATTTTAACGTTGATGTAGTGAGGATCGCAATCATGGGAAAGCACCCGAAGTAAATAAAGAATATTGATTATTTACCCAAAAAAAAAGAATTTTGATCGTGCTCATGCCCCGATGGATGCCATCAAATATGGTCCACCGAGTTTCATCCGACATAGGAAATGGAACTTGTCCAAATCAATGTCCCCATTCAGCTTTTTACGAAGTCAGTGCATCGATAAAACTTTTAAGGTAAATTTGCTATCACATTAAAAATAACTCTAACCTTTTATTTAAAATTTTAAATAGGTTAAGCTACGTTTTATGAATTATATAGATATACTCAAGAATTGATTTAGCAATAGAGAGAGGAAAAAGCCATAATATAACCATCCACCCATGAAAATATGAGAAATCATTTCACTGTTTTATTTTTTTTTTTAACAATCGTATACTCGATAATATGATTATTACGTACACAATTTCATGAAAGGAGTTATAGTGTAGACATGAATAGAACCCATCATCCTCTGTAATGGCAAATTATTAATCTAATTAAAAAAGAAGACATTTCATCTTCTTTAAGTATATACTTGTGTCGTGCAACCATAGTTGTAAAACACAAAAAAAATATAATATGTTTTAGATTTTAACAAGTATATATTTTCAAAAGAAAGATAGACATCTACTTTAAAACTGGGGCGATAACACCAACTCCTACCGTCCTATCCACCACCTATAACAGTCATCCGTCACCAGAAAACTACATTGACCTGGCATTAATACCTTTTCAAGTTCCATTAACCTATTCGACCTATATCCTTAGTTATTTCCTCGAACCATTTGAGTCCCTTGTTTCGTTTTTCATTTAAATGGGACTTATTCATCCATTATTTCGTTCATTTTTTTTTAGAAAAATACCAATTAAAATTTCCTTTTGCAATATATAAAATGTATCTCTTTAAACTTTTCTTTTACTAAAAGTATGTGAATTCTTATTTCTTAATTTTTATATTCTAATTATCATCTTTATCATAATTATGAAATAAAAATAAATAAAATATATAAGATAATTTTTCAAATATTAGGTTTTAAATAAATATAGATCAGATGTAGAATAGTATAAATATATTAAAAAAATTTAAAAAGGGAAAATAACAATATAGTTACTTTATTACAGTTTAAGTTAATTTAGAATATACCATCATGAAAGAGGAAAAGACCAAGTGCAAACTCAAGTATGTCCTTTCTAATGGACAAATTCTAAGATCTTTAATGGAATCGGTTCAATCTTTCAACTAGTTATTGATATAATATCTATTAAATTCGAATCATTGAAAACACAATCAAATTGATAATTTAGATTTAACAAATATTATATTAATAATAGGATGGAAGATTGGATTGGTCCCTTAAAAAATATAAATAGCACAATAGAAAAATTCTATTTCCAAATATCATTTCAATGGGTATTATACATCATGTGTTATATTCATTTAGTGTATAAATACAAATAAAATGTTGCTATATATGATGGGTGTAAATCACGAGTGGTAATTAATTTAAAAACTATCTATACAATTATTATATGTATCAATATTTTATTGGTATTTATACACTATATACGCATAACACGTAGCTTATAATATCTATTAAACCTTTTTTCTTTCAGTAGGGAATGAAGTTTATGATTTTAATCATCATTTTTCTTGTTTTATTGATATCGTTTTGGTGCAATATCAAATCATATATACATTAAATAATATGTCAAGAGAATAAAAAAATATATATCTTTTCATAAATAAGGTAATAGGGTCCTCAGCATTTATTAAAAAATAGAAATCTAAGTAAAATAATCTTCATTTTTCTAAATATATCTATGTCTTGTTCTCATAATTGTAAATAGAGATGAGCAAGTATAGGGTGAATAAAATATAGAGCTTACTTGAATCCTATCCTACAAATATAAGGTTTCACATCTTTAGAACTAGAATCTATTTTAGAACTATCTTATATCTTATAGAATTTATAAGATACATAAAATATACCATGTGTAATTTATAATTTTTTAAAATATTCTTTATAAATTTTAACATGATACTTTTTTATCTTTTTTTATAAATTTTAAAACTAATTTACATAAAGCTACACAATACAAGTTTACTTTCTCAAATATATAAATTAAGAGAGGTTAGACTTAGCAAACGAGGAAAATGGAGGTGAAAGATTAAACAATAACATTTAATTTAAGGTTTTATTATAGGTTAAACTTTTTTGTTATATTTTTAAGGTTAAAAAAATATAACGATATTATGCTTTTTATTTATTAATATTATTTAATTATTACTATAAGATATATATAAGTTTTGGTTATAGTGTCTTAAAATGTACGCCTCATATACATTAGAATACAGGTTTCAAAATAGATATATAGTACCCTAATTTTATATTCATAGTAAAAATAAATTTTAAAAAATTATTATTTAAAATCTATTTTATAATTCTCAATATCTATTCGAAACCTTCTCACTTGAATAATATTCGAATGGCTGTCTTAGCTTTTAACAAGTATCCATAAAATTGGAAACAACATTTTTCTTAGAAAAAGAAAAAGAAAAATTAAAGAGCATATATTCTTACACTAACTCCTACCACACCGTCAATAACATTCATCTGTCACCATCACCAGACAATCATCTAGCATTAAAACCTTTTCAATTCTTTTAACCCATTCGACCGATGTGGTTAGTTGATTTCGATAAAGAGGCGCCTTTTTTTTTTTTTTTTTTTGGGCCATGGATAAAGAGCATCTATTCTTGCAAAATAACTTTTGATTGAAAAGGCCTTGGAGCCATTCCAGTCCTTTGTTTCTTTTTCATCATGCATCTCGATATCTATTCAATCCGTGTCTTTCTCAATAAGAGGCTGCTAAAGGTTGGAAATATAAACATCAGCATTGAAGAGAGAGGAAAAAATAAATAAATAAGTAACTGCGAATCGAATCACATTAAACTAAATTGGACCGTAAATTATGTTTAACCACTCTGTAGGCTTGAAATGATTACGAATAAAACCAAATTATTATTTTAAGGGTTAAAAAAATTATGGATTGAATCAAGCCTATGAAGTAAAAAGGAAAAAGCTGTGGTTTGAACAAATAATGTATGAATAAAATTTTAATATTCCGAATGGATTGTCTCTATTTGTTTATGCATAAAACTATTTTATCCCTGTTAAAACAGGACCTCAATGTATAACTAATTGCATGTTGTTGCATAATCATTGTGACTTTAAAAATCTAAAGCTGCTGAATGCGAAGTTTTATTATTGTAAAAGCATATCAATAATTCTGATTTTATTTGCATGATAAATATTTTGCCATATATTTGATTGAAAATTTATATTACAAAGAAAAAAGTGGATATCATTAAAATTTGATATGTAAGTATTTGCCTTAAACATTTTGAGATTAGTTCATATCGAGAACCAAATTGTATTTTTTTTTTTAGGTTAGAAAAAATTATGAACTTAATTGTATGGTTAAGTATGGGTTGAAAGAAATGAATATTAGATTCATTTTAATTTGGTTCGGATGGGTTAACCTTGCCAAATCGGATTGTGCCTATCCTTAGTAAGCACATATATATCCCTCTTACAAAATTAAATACCTAACGAATCTCTTTGTATAATTGGACTTATTTTTTACTTTATTTATACCAATTAAAATTTTCATTTACAATACATAAGATACTGTTAAAACTTTCATGAAAGGTGTTTTTTTTTTTTTTTTTTTATGATAAAATATACATGCTTACAATTACCGATCATCAAGTTATTTATAGTATAGAATAATTATAAATCAAATGAAAATTAAGATATTCAGAACTTGAAAAAGATGTTTAGAAAATGATAAAAGTGATCAAACCCGAAAAATAAGATTAAAACCTAGAATATATGATCAAAGTTAGAGAGCTAAGATCGGAATTAGAATAACAAAGTTCAAAAAAATCTACCGCTTAGAACTTAAAGAAGAATAATGACAAGATATAAAGAACACAAGAAGAAGGAATAAAAGAAAAGCCAAAATATGAATATGATCACAAAAGACAAGGAAAGTATCAGAAAAGAAAAGATGACAATCAAGATCTGAATCAAAAACATAAGAAAGTAGTTGAATTTAGAAGAAAATACAAAGTCAAGATTAGAAGATAAGGCAAGAAATGTGAAAAAGACAGACAATTTTCAAATTATATGTTTAGAAGCTATATAGAAGCAAGAGCTATTTCAAAAATTCATACAAAAAATAAAATAAAATAATACGTAAAACCTAATATCAAAAAGAAGATATATTTGAGTAACATATTTGACAAAATCAAAGGATATTTCACCGATCAATATATAAGTTCAAACAAGAAGCAAATGATACAAGTATTAGAAAGAAAAGGGTATACTTTCTAGAAGGATCAAAATAAGTAAAGAATTATGGATATATATCTTTGACAACAAGGTAGATTTGAAAGATGGAACAAATACAAGGATCATAAAGATTTGAAGACAATGGGCATTATCAAAGATAAACATTTGAACATTGCAGTCACATCTTTTTAAAGAAACGAAGAGAACAAGAAAAAAAAAAAAAAAAAAGAAGAGAATAGACGAGAACAAACAATACTATTCAATATGCAAAACAAGTTTTACCTAATCATAAGTTTTTAAAAAGTATATCTGCTAAAGCGTAAAAACCTTTTGAGATAGAGAATTACGCTAAAGGGTGATGAATTATAATGTAATCCTCAAATAAAATATAACGATTAAACTTTTTAAACTTAATATAACATTATTTGAGATAATAGTGAGAGGACTTTGTGAACTTGTAATTATTTTTGTGGTATGAATTAGGGAGATAAGGAAGAGCTAAGGAATTGTATACCTCATATTAATTTCTTTGAAATAGTAGATAGTGTAAAAGACATGATCCCTGGGACTCGATACTAGAAGAGTATAATAATGTATAAGGCGGAACTACTATATATTGTTATTGATTCTCTTATTCCCTCTTTATTTATTTTTTTAGTACTTTATTTATATTACTTGTTTGATTGCACTTTATTAATTAATCAGAAACATATAATATTAAGACTAATGATCATATTAAGGAGTAAGATTAATTTTCCTTACACAGATCTTTGATCTAAATTTGTTAAGTTTCTAATACATTAGAATAATAAATAAGTTTAGTGTTTTATGATTAAAATTAAACATTACATTAGAAATAAAGAATAATTTAATGATTTATGTTTAATCTTACACATCAAGAAGTTAAAATTGGAGTAGAATTTAAAATTTGATTAACAACTAATTTAAATCCACCTTCTTGATTGTTAATTAGGACCAACGAACATAATTTCATACCTTTTTTCTTTGAAGAGTAATTGTAACTTCCCAATTCTTATAGCTCAATCACTATTAATGAAATAGATTGGATGATATATAGATGAGATATTTTTTTAAATACTAAATTTTTAAATAGATATAAATAAAACATAGAAAAAAATATAAAAAAAAATATAATAGAGTTATTTAGATCATAAAAAATTAATTTAGAATGGGTGTAAATGGATCCATTGGGGTTTATTGAATCATTAAAACAGAGGCTTTGATTAAGTATAAAGGAATCAAAGAATTTAATGCAAAAAAATCCAATGTAAATAGATCGATTTATTTTTTTCATTTCCATCCATATTTTCCTTAAATCTTTTTCAATAATGGTATGTAATGATAGTCTTATTGGAGTAGATATATAAATTACTACTAAGAATAGGAAAAACAAATTTTATGGAAAAAAAATTGAAAAATCTGATCTATATTCAACAGATTACACCTACAATTTGATGTTTTGATTTTTGTCAATTTTTGAAATTAATTATATAAAATTTCAAAGTATTAATTTATAATCTATAAATTATTCGATGATTTATTGTGCCTAACTTAGGTTATTAATTGTAGAAGTGAGCAGGCAGTTGGAGAGGGGAAGGACCATGTGCAAACTCGTCTCTGTCCTTTTCAAACAAGAAACTAATTAAACTTTGCTGTACTTGGCAGGGGATGGAATTTATCTCATTTACGATCCGTCCCTTTAATTAAACTTCGTTGTACATGCCAGGGGATGGAGTTTTATGATCTGTCCCTTGTTCCCACCATTTTAATGTCAAGTCGGTGCGACTGCAATCCTACATTTATCAAGAATTGTAAAATGGTACTATAGGTCGACATGCGCACTGAGCGGGCCCGAAACCATTGATTTACGGGATCCACCATGGATGAATCGTGACAGGTTCATGGAGTGCTGTTATGAGTCGGTTCGGTTCTTGAATTATAATTTTTTAATAATTTTATTATTTTATTATTAAATATATTAATAAATTTAATAACGTGATTTCTTTTCTCTCTTTTCGTAAAAGTACTAATTTATTGATATTTTTTTAACTTTTTTTTATTAATTTTTTATTTAATGTGATTTTAACTATTTTATTTTATTTTCCTCAAATTTTATTTTTTCTTTATATTTAAGTCATTAACATTTGATAGGTTTTACAAAAAAGACTTATATTAACTTAAATTGAATTTTCAATCTATTATTAAAAAATAATTAATTAAAGATTAGTATTCTAGTATTATTTTAATGATATTATTTTTAAAAAATTATCTTTCACTATTGCAAAACAAATAGTTTTGACACGGTATGATCTAATAAATATTATCTAATTATTTTTTTAACTTAATAGCTCTTCTTTTCTCTCTTTCTTTCTTTTTTTTTTAAGGTGAACTAGTTAGATTGGCTTAACGATTCTACCCTTTTGAATTGCTTGAGCTTTTAGAGCTCAACGGTTTGGTCTGATCTTTTACGAGTTAGGCTGATTTAGGTTTAGAACCGGCCTTTGTACGGTTCTAAGTATAGGTATATATTTTGCCTTTATATAATTAAATAGTTTGCAAACTTTTGTAAAATTAAATTTACTTACTATTTACTTTATTTAGTTTAATAATAAAAAAAGAGAAAAAATCAAATAGAGTGTTTTTTTTCCCCTATGAAAAAATTATATGGTGAACTACAAAACATCACCTATGCTTTCGCAATATACCAATATGTGTTTTGTTTTTCTACGAATGCATGATATATATACTGTTCCTCGTTAAAGAATTGCCATCTGGTATACATAAAACATTAAATAGGAGGATTTAAACCTTATTCATTTTACTTGAAAAATCAATATTTATATTACTAAAATACATCAGCTTTAACTTGTGTTTGTTAAACATTATCTTGATCAATATTACACCTTATTAGAAACTCAGAATCGGATAAGACAATCCAAACAGTTGCCCCTAACACCAGTAATACATTTGTAAAATGGAAAAAAAAAAAAAGACACTAAATTGTAAAATTGTTCAAACGTAGGCTAAGCTTTCGTAGTTTTCCGTAAGTTATATATTTCTTAAGCCTTTTCCCTTAAGAATATGTAAAATTTCAGTTTTCAATTCTTATTTTGCAGTTATCATCTTTACCATGATTATAATTTTTAAAAGAACTATTCATATATCATATTTGAAACTAAGATAGATCAAATAAATCATATAGTCTTCAAATGGTAAATTTTAAACAAATATAAATAAATACAAAATAGATCTATATGGAAATAAAAAAAAATGCCAAAAAAGTACAATTATAGACTTCTAAAATCGAGTAATGATTTTTCTTTTTTATTTTCAATTTCTAAAATTACTGTTAGTAGTGCATGTTAGGGGTAGGTGTTGTTGCTTCGATACAATTGGTCCCCTTTAACCATGCTAAACTTAATATTATTATTTTTTTCCTAATCAAACCTAATAATACGATTCAATTTATAATTTTTTTGAACTTAAAAAAAAATGGTTTATTCAGATTTAATTCCTAGTTTCAACCGCTTTATTTTATAATATATATTGTTCCCCCTAGATTGCTTTAGTGAGGCCTAAAGAAAATGGCTTTGATATTATGGAAGTTCAATTACTTTAGGAGTTATAAGACGTACTTGATTGTATGAATTACCCAAGGAAAAGGATTTTGATATTATTAAAGTTATGTCTACAAATAGAGGAGTTGACAAAAATATCATCTATTGTTAGCATGGGGTAATGAACTACCCTTAGGATTATTTAGCTTGTTACTACTTTAAAAGAAGAAAGATAAAAAACTTGTTCCATTATTTGTAGTAGGCTGGCACCCCTCTTGTATCTCTTTATAGTAAATGCATATGTCCTTGTAGCACTGCCTCAGTTTTGAAATAAGCAATCATGATTTATTAAGTGTTGGTGAATACTCTTCGATTGTTTCAATCATCTCAGAAAATATGAAATGATCATCATCTATTTCTTTTAATTTTAGTAGATAACCAGTTCGATTTGACTTAGATGTTTTTGCATTCAGTTCATTCATGATTTGTGTCGCGATTTCTAGCCCAACCTTAGCGGATGTGGTGTTTTATGCGAGGAGCATTGGATTGCAATTTGAAAAGAAGCAAGGAAAAGTAATGCTCCCTCTTAATAAAAGGATCCATAGCCATTAATTGGACAAAATAATGTTATAAAATATATTCAATTAAATAGTATAATAAAATATTTAAAATTACAAAGTAATTAAAAATATTTTAGAAAAAGGAAAAGTAAAAAAAAAAAAAAAGGCCCATGCGGGTTGTGGCTAACCTAGGGTTAGGGCCTAAGGGTTGGCATCCCGTCATGTTAAAAATGGCTGACGTTGATTGTCGAAAATAAAATCTATAATTTCCCCTTACAATCACTTCGTAAACATTTCAGATGTATAAATTTGTTCACCGTTATAAGGTGAATGGGAAAACTACATGTCAAAGGATGAATATTTAGGAATAAATTTAAACAGAAAATTAAATCTTTTAGTAGTTTGAAATAGCCATAACTGTTATATAAGTAATGCAAATTAAATATGATATTATATAAAGTAGTATAAACGAAGGATTACATTACATTCAAAAATAGATAAAAATTATATGTCAAGAGATGAAAATTTTATGTATTAACGTGCTATATTACCAAAATCTAATGACATTATATTGAAAATGTAATGATCATAAAATAAACACGAAATAAAATTAGGATTCATTAGTAATGGAATAAGGGGAATGTTAATTACAATGTTTAGTTTAACAAAAGAGATATTAAAAATAAACCTGTAATTGAAATTAAAAAGATAAATTTATCCTTAACCTTTTCCTCTATCTCTCTCTCCTTCTCTCACAAAATTTCCCTTTTTTCTTACTATCTCTCCCTGGTCTTAACCACCACCATCTCCACCTTATCCTTTTTCCCAAAATCAAAATGCATATTGCCTTTTTTCTATAAATCAATAATCAATCTTTTTCTTGAAATCGCAACAACAAATGCACTCAAAACCTTACCTTTTTCTTGAAATCAAAATGCGATCTTCTTTTCTATTAGTAATTATTTGTATTTTTGAGAGTTTTTTTTTTAAATTTAAACTTTTATTTAGATTCACAATAACAAATACATCTTTACTTTCTCTCTTTAGTTTTGGCCACTGAAGTCTCGATCTCTCTTTCTCTCAATATAGTGGTAAGTGGATGGTGTGACAATGATGTATAGTGGGCAGTGAGTAGTGGTGATGGGTTTGATGTGGTCTTTATTGGTGCCCCTAACCCTCTGAAAGTAGACACACAACAACCTTTTTCAAATTCAATGATATATGCAAATTGCATAGAACTCATGACAACACATTTCTTTTAACAATTTCTAGATATCTTTACTCCCTTCTTACACACTACTTTTCTTTTCTTTTCTTTTCGTTTTTTTTTTTTTTTTCATTATCATCTTCTAGATATCTTTCCGCGATCCTCATTGAAACGCCATTAGCGTCAAAGCTAAAAGGGCACACATTTGATTTAATCAAAATGTCCTCTATAAAGTCCGCTTCCACGACATTTCTTCATCGGACAAATGTACTATATACATGACTTCAGAAACACGGTTATGGAAAAAAAAAAATGTCATCGACATACAACATAGGTAAAGAATTTGTCCTATTCGCTTCCTTGAACGACAAGCTAGATATGCTGCAGAAAGGTGACGAGGCCAGCAGTCTTTGAATATTCAAATATTCCAATTTTCTATGTCTCCGGCTCCGGTCGTATATCGGTTAATTATATTGTTTTGAATTTTGATTGAAGAAACCTCTGATTGCGTTTACGGTTTTGATGGAATCGAAATCGAAACCAAAACCAAGTCCCATCGTCTTGGGACAATTTCTCGAAACCATGAAACCAATTCGATTTCAAATTATCAACCATTTGCTCAAATAACGAAGAGGTCCTATAATCGGTCTACATTACTTTATTAGTTAACACTTATCGTGTAACAATGATTTTATTTTAAGTTGTACATAATTGCGATATTTTATTAATAAAACATTTGATATGCGAATAGCGTGTCATATTAAGAAAATGGAAAGTTGCGCATGCACATGATGTCCCAATGTGATGATGGTAGAAATTATATTCTCTCTTAAATATTCCGAGTAATGCGAATCCTATTCCGAATAGAGCTAAACAATCAAAACATGGTACTCCAATTATAAAAAATGATCGAAAGGTTCTCGGTGCACTTATATGAAGCTACATGGGAAAAGAAAAGATTTGATATATCGTCTATGTAATTGCTTTTTCATTAATATATTATCAAAATTTTATGATGTGAAAAGTTTGCCACTTGTGTCACCTAGAAAAAGACCGTAGATACTCCTTAACAATACCCATAATATTTTAAAAGGAAAATGGGAATAGAGAATAGAAGACCAGGAACGCGGTAGTCATCGTGGAAGTTGATTCGGACCCGGGGTCATCAATCGCGTGGACAAAGTAATCCTCATTAATTATACTTTTCCCACATCTTACTTTTATATACGCTGTCTTAAAGATAGAGGAAAAATCCATCAGGTATTAAATGCCATGCGTCATATATACTTATTGTATAAAGAAAAATAAATTTCTTTTATATATAGATATCTTGTGCAAAACATGAATAATGACTGTTTTAAAAATTACTTGCTCCAATATAATACATGTTAAAAGTTTATTAATAATTACATATGGCATGATGATCATAAGCGCAATTATAATTTCTCATCAATCTCTTTTTCCCTTAAAAGAAAAGGTCTAGAAGCACATGAAAGAGAATCTCTTCTGGATGGACCATGTCTGTCTGACCATGTCGTAATGTGTACTGCATTATGTGGGCAACCTTGCAGGTTTTCTAATAAAATTTTTCCTGTGTGTAAGGGTTCCATCACTTATCACTGGGTTCTCTTACTCCACTGGATAATACAAAAGAATAAATCCCAACTGCAACAATTAAGTAATCTCATTAAATATTATTGTTATCTCTGTGCGCGTGTATACTTGCCACCAACCAATCATTGACAGGATATGGTCATGAATTGATTATTTATTGCCCTTCTTTAAATCCTCATCCATGTGGATTATTGCCACTCGATATTGAGTTCGCAACTTATGCGCCAATCTCCATTTTGCAGACCTTCATGGCTTGGCTCTCATGAAATGATGTTTGTGAAAAATTCAAAGGAAATAGACGCACTTTATTTAATCAAATTTTTCTTTTTTTTTTTAAAATGCAATGACATTAAAAAAAAAAAATTGAAATAGGATAATAAATTGATCCCTGCCTCAACCTTCTTCCTAAACAATTTTTTAAAAAACAAATACAATATCTTTGTATAAAGTGTTACCACTCATTCATCTATAGGACTTTAGTTTTAGGTGTTGAAAACTTACAAGAGATTGAACGATCTAACTATTTTGATTATGATCTTTGTTATTATCAAAATTACGAAGAATAGAAAACTTAGTTTTAATGACAAAAGTTTATAGAATATCTATTTACTTTTACCATGGAAACTATTTATGGTAATAGCAAAATTAATAACTTCCTCTAAATATGTTGATTTAGATAACGATGATTAGTGTTTGAGAGGTTTTGGAAGATTAGTTTTTAAGAAAATTTATGGTGGAATTTCATTAATGGTTTTGAATCCTTTTACCCTCTTCATGAGGAGAAGAAGCGATGGACCATTCCCTCTTGGTTAACTGACCTTATTTCAATAAGACAAATCAATTGGTTTAGAGGTAGTGATCATCGTCATCCTCTTTGGTCAACCAATTTTGGGTTACAGTCATCCCCACTTAGTTCTACTGGTTAAAACTGGGTGTGTTGCGTTGGTTTAGATTTAAAAATTTGTTGGTTCAAGTGTTTTTCGTTTGTGCTGGTTAATATTTATAAATCATGTCAACTTAAGTTATTGTATGTATGTTTGGATTCATTAGTTATAAAGGTGTAATGGACTTCTTATATATGGCTTTATGTATAAGTGCTTGGAAAACGATTATAATGGAATTCATTGAATACAGACTATCGGGACTGATTATTTCTTTCAATTCTTTTTTGGAATTTTATGTATTTCTAGTTTCATCGGTCGATATTTTTTTATTGTGGTAAACGATGGTTTATAAAATAATGATTGTATCATATCAATAGTTCTGCCAACTCCTTTTTCATTATACCATTAATCATGAGTAATGTTGGTCATAAAAAAGTTTTCAACCGTAGTATATTGTTATATATATTTAATCATGGGGCAATTGTAATGAAAAAAAAAAAAAAAGCTGGCACAACTAACATGTTTTTTTAAGTTTTCCTATAATAGAAAAACCACGCGATTCAATTATTATTTAGAGTTTCGTGAAAAGATCTTTAAATAGCAATATAATATTATTGTATATCTTTTAAGATTTACTTTTTTCTTATTTTATAAAGTTTTATAGATACTTTTACCGATTTTCATTCTTTTTAATTAACTTCATCAATTAGAAAAAAAGGGAATTGAAAATATGCACAGCCATTAGAAGTCCTAAAAATATAAGAGCAAAGGATTGGCAGTGGAGGAATTTAAAGGTTTTTTTTTTTTTCTCTTATCTAGAATAGCATGAAAAGGGGATATAATGTATTTAGGTGGAAAAATTAATCCTTAAAACTCATTATGGTTAGGGAGAATGGAAAGGCAACGAAATCAATTAATAGGATGCCTTTAAGTGAAATAACAATTAATTTCTTTTTCCCAATGGAAATTCGGATTTTTAAAGACCTTTTTATGCATTAACAAAATTAAAAATATATATAAGTAACATTCCTCCCAATTCCTTTTTCTTCGCATTTCAGTCTTATTAAAAAGAGAAAACTCCAAACATAGCTTTAATGGCTTCAGTACCTTGAACAAGCAATAGGATAAAACGGAAAAAAAAAAAAAAAGAAAAGAAAAGGGACAGCGAAATGGACAGAATAACCGTAACAAAAATTCAAAATCGGCATCCATACACGGCTCTCTCTCTCTCTCTCTCTCTCTCTGTGAAACCCAACTCACGCGAAACTCTTTACATCTCGAAACACCAATTGGAAAAGAAAACCCACCCCCGTCTACACCATTGTCTCTTTCCTCTCACTTGAATCAAAAGATGCCCCCATTTTCCCACTCTTTCTCTCTCTATAAGATCCCTATCACTCCTACTGTTACTCCTTCAACATCATCCATTTCCCCCTTTACATTTCATATTTTAATCAATTAAATGATTACATAATTCATATCATTATCTATTCCATTTAATTGTCAGTTCAAACTTTGTTTTTTCTCTACTCAAACCTCTTAAACCTCAAAACCACTCTACTTCTTCTTCTTCATTCATCAATCTCTCTCTCTCTCTCTCTCTCTCTCTATCATCTGTCTCTATCGCTCTCTGTGTGTGTGTGTTAGTCTGTCTTCCTCATGGACACGTCGCCGGGAAACTCCACGCGAATTGTGGCCCGGACGTCGATGGTTGACTCATTCAAGGGCTGTGGTTTAACCGGAATGAAAATCGACAAGGAAGAGCTAAGACAGAGACTTATTATGCCTAAGTACTTACGAATCGCGATGAGGAATTCGATCCGGTTCGAGGATCCGAATGTTACTGCTGATATTGGTGGTGGTGGTGGTGGTGCTACTTCTACTGATAGTGTTGAAAACTCGCCGGTGCCGGAGGCTCCCATGGTGGTGTTTATTAACGCCAGGAGTGGTGGTAGGCATGGCCCTGAGCTTAAGGTTCGGTTGCAGCACTTGATTGCTGAGGAACAGGTCTGAGTCCGAATCCGAGTTAGAACTTTTGATTTCTTTTTTGGATTTTATCTCCTTGTATTTTATATTTAAAAAAATAGAACTTTTAATCCGAGTCCGAATCCGATGGTTTTGAGGATAGATCGTAAAATCGAAAAGTTTAGCGGTGAAAGTTTCGATATTTTGGTTCGATTGGAGGCTGTGTATGGAACTTTGTCCGCCAATTTTTTTTGTGTGTGTGTGTGTGTGTTTCTTTCTTCTTCTTCTTCTTTTTTTGTGTGTGTGTTGTGGGGGGTGGGGGGTTTGGTTTGCGGTGGGGTGGGGTGGTGGAGGGTTTTGGTTGAGTTAGTTACGCGGCTGTTTTTAGGGTCTTTCTCGTGGTGATTATAGTGTTAGCGTTGGCAGTTATGATTTGCGGTGGGGTGGTGGGGGGTGCGGTGGGTGGTGGATGGTGGAGGGTTTTGGTTGAGTTAGTTACGCGGTTGTTTTTAGGGTCTTTCTCGTGGTGATTATAGTATTAGCGTTGGCAGTTATGATTTTGTTACCATGGTAAATTTTTAGAGTATATGAGGGAAAAGTAGATGTAATTGTCTCTTCATGAAATGTGCTGTCAACCTTCGAGTAGGGTGAAAAGTTTTTGTCCTTTTGGGCATCCGAACAAGTGCATGCATATTTGTTGAAAAAAAGAAAAATAGAGGTACTTGCATGCGCTAACGAAATCCTTATATGAATAGTTATGCTGATGATTTGGTTCAGTTTGCACGCGTCGAAAAGACCCTTTGGGTATTTCTGCTCATGGTTTAGCTCTATTGTTCAATTGATAATGACTTTGTTGATTTATTGTGAACTTTTAGCTTGAGAATATTAGATTGAGGTGAAAAAAGTTTCTTTTCGTATTTTAGAATGGGAAATGCTGTTTATAAGTGTATGTAAAGTGTGTTTTTAGATAATGATTTTAAGATTGCTTTTGAAGGTTTCTCTTTCCAAAGATGATTGAATTGCATATATTAAAACAAAAAGATAAAGAGGGATTGTGCCCCAAGTTTTTTGTTTTCCTTGGTCAATTTGTCTTTCGGGTAAATTGTTACGGTGATGAAATAGGTTAATCTTGACTGAAAAAAATTCCTGTGGCACGAGGATATGTTCTGGGCATGGTTGATCAGTGTGGTTGCGACTGTGATTGCTCATAGCTTGCGGGAATTGCAGCTGTGGGTCATTGAGACCTATCTGTGGTATTTTATTTTGTTAGGGTAAATGACTTTTTCTGCAAGCAAATTATTATTGGGAAGTTTGCACCAAAGTCGTTGAAGTTTCTCATTCAGTAGCTTAATATAAGCTGCAAGAATGCGGTGCAGCTGAGATTGTTTTGTAATCATTGGGTATCTTGAATCATCGTCTCTGTGCTGACCACTGTATCAGTTTGTTCTATAAGGACTCATTTACCAAAGCACGGTCCACCATTTCTGGTGCTACACTAGATTATCAATGTATTAAGATTCATTTACTGGACTTTTTGGTGAAAAACACTATGAAAGATGAATTAAGAACTACGTTTTTCTTCTGCTGAACACGTTTCAGTTGTGTCACGACCATTAACATATTGCTATAATTAATGCAGGTCCCTTTATTTGCCTTGTACTTAGATGTAGCAGCATTTAATAGCCAGGACATAAATCGAGACATATAATGGAGACAAAGAAATTGCATCCATTCATACTACTTGAGAAGTTTTTAAGTTTATGCTAAAATTTGAATTGAGTGAAATCTTGTTTGGCTGAGATATAGGAGCTATCTTTTGGCTGTCATTTGTAAGGTGGGATTTGTTAATTAGGCTGTTAGATCTATCTTTTCTATGATATAGATGAGTAGAGTGTGTGGTATCTTCTTTTGCTAATTTATATCCTCATGAAAGTGTTTCATAATAACTCATCCACTTTGTTTGCTTGGCTAATTGGAAAAATAAACACAAGCATGATGGGGCACAGATTTAGGAAAGTAAATTGTGATTGGTGGTACTGACGCAAATTTGGTTTATTCTTGTCTAGTGCATTCGCAAGATCTCATGCTTTCTTCTTTCCTTTTCCTTCCAATATTTAAATGGAAGTCTCAGATTGGATTCAGCTAAATTGCAGGTTTTTGATCTGAAAGATGTGAAGCCTCATGAATTTGTTATGTATGGATTGGGTTGTTTGGAGAACTTGGCTAGCCTCGGTGATGAACGTGCCAGGGAGATACGAAGAAATATGAGAGTCGTGGTATGTCAGTGGGCCTAGTTAAGTTGAAGCTCATTTTTATACATCATGCTGCATCAGCTTCAAGTTTATATGATAATGGAATGAAGCAGTATCTTGTTATTCTTCTAATTGTCAACAACAATCTGATTGTAATGGCATGGTAATAAATCACTGGACAGGTTGCTGGGGGTGATGGGACAGTTGGTTGGGTACTAGGATGTCTTGGAGAGCTTAACAAGCTGAAGAGGGAGCCTGTACCTCCAGTAGGAATTATCCCACTTGGTACAGGCAATGACCTGGCAAGGAGTTTTGGCTGGGTATTCTTCTTCTCTTCTTCAACTTCAGATTTTAAAATTTTTGTCTGCTTTTTTGAGGTTTGATTTCTAGTTCAGGGTGGTTCTTTTCCTTTTGCCTGGAAATCAGCTGTCAAAAGATCTCTTGATAGGGCAAGTAGAGGTCGAATGTGTAATCTAGATAGGTAAGATGCTTGTCACTTCATTCCGGTTGATTGCAGGTATTTGATAAGCAATTTGTTAAAATTTCTTTGTATATGCATCTGTAACTTCAATATAATATTTCATCTCTTATGCAATCTTAAACAATTGCTTCTTTTGACCATGCAAGCATTTTCATGTAATTTTTATTGAAGAATTCATCCACATGCCTACTTTTCTGTGATACTGCAGTTGGTATATTGTCATGTCTATGCCAGATGGCATAAAAATTGAAGCACCTTATTGTTTAAAGGCTATTGATGACTGTGCCTTTGATGAGGTTTGCTCTCCTTTCTGTTATATTTTGGATTATCTGCATTACTTTCAGTGACATCTGATTTTTCTGGCAACATTATTAGGTTCCATGTCTTTGTAATTTAAGGATAAATATTCAATGAGAGTACTTAAGGATAATATCTAACGGGAGTTATGTTCCTGATAATTGATAGCTTCTGATGATGCTTTCCTTTTCCATCTGGCTTTTCAAAAAGATAGCATGTGGTTTGAAGAAGGTTTATGATGGATGTGCACAAAAATATATCACACGTGCAAGTTCTTGCTTCTTGAATGAGAAGTCAAAACATTATATAGTTTCGTACTTATCGGAGAAGTGGAGAAAACATTAACTGAGATTATTTTCATCCCAATTACTCTATAAATGGAAAAATTTCTGGGTCTATTGGAGTTGCATCGATGTTTTTTGGTAAACTATGTATAATTTAAGTGAGTTTTTGAAGAATATTTTCTTTATTTGCTACAACCATAGAAATACAAATTTTATTATTTTTTTTGGGTAATGACAAGTTTTATAATTTTATTTGTCTACGAAAAGTCTTGTTTAATCGACAACGTGCTATGGAGGAAGACTTAATTAACAAAAAGCTAGTAATGCATTAGAGTAGATGATATGTGCTAAGCCCCAATGATTACAAATGAAAATCGTATGTGTTTGAGTTTTAACATTTTGGATCAACTATAATAAAAGTCCTTGAAAACAACCACTCCACACCAATAAGTCACGTGAGGATGTCACTGGATGCATTTTTATAGAGTACTTGACTCATCCAACCCGTTAAAAGCTCTATAGTGTTAGATTTTATAAGGTTTTGGGAAGGAGTTCAAAACTCTATAGGGTGTTGGGTTGGGTTTTGGGACCCACAGAGAACCGATGGGAAAACCCGAAGCCGGTTAAATTAATAATATATATTGCAATTATGTTCAATTGATGATTAAAAATAGAAGAAAAATAAATTAAATAATTGTTAATTGAAAAACCCTAGCCTTTTAGTCTTTACTCCTTCTCTCTCCTCATTCAACAGTCAACTCAATAGTTAACGGCTTACATATATAGCTGTGATGCCTCCCTTCTGCCTTACAGCCCTTGCCTTTGTCCTGCGGTCCATGACTCTACACTACAGTCAACACTCAATAGATTATAGATATAGTTGTAATACCTCTACCTCACGGTCCTTACCCCCAGTTCATGACTCCGCACTTCATCACTCATTAATCGTCACCACACTCATGAATTGTGAATCATACACTTAGACTCAGCCCTCACTTTGTCACTGGCATTGTCGTTGTCGCCTCACCGTCCTTATGAGTTACTTAGATTTTTACTTGTGAGTTCTATTTTGAATTTCAAATCTTCATGCCTAATGGGTATATCATCTTTATTCTTTATTTCTTATAATTAGCAAGTTTAAATAAGAAACATATTTAGCCTTTGCTGTAATTTGCAGGTTTGTTTGATTCTAGACTCCACATGTTGGTTTGATTGGTTTTTTTTACTTAGTTTCACTAATTCTCATGTAAAATAGTGGTTGGTCTTGGTGATTATGGAAAACATTGGTGAATATGCATAATTGGTACATGTGATGGGGAAAGATAAAGTTTGAGATGTGATGCTGTTTTGATTTTTTTGTCCCCCCTGCATGGTGAGTTAGGTCATGTTTTAATGAGTCTTACAAAACCCTATAAGAGTGAGCTTTGGAAACAAGGTAGAAACTTTCTAGAGTGTTGGGATGGGTTTTGAGATACCCTATAAGGCAACGGGATGATTTTGGCAAAACTTGTCTTGTACCTACCCCAATGGCATCCCTAAAGTTGTGGGTGCACATTGGGCATAATTAGTGATTCACTACAATCTATTAGATGAACCCGAGTTGATAAGAATTGTGAATACAAGTCATCATGGTAGAATTAGCGATAAGAAATGTGTTTGAGGTCTCAAAATTGTATAAGAGGACTCCTCACTCTGTTTACGCGTACTTCTAGAGAATTTAAGTGTTTGTAATCAATAAAATTTTGTGAAACATCACAAATGTACTTAAACTGCTAAAAAATGAAGAGCTTACAAGCTTTCTTTCGTACTTGGATCTCATTACAACACTTTATGAACTGGATTAGTCACTAATCTAAACAATGCCTAAAGCTTTGTTGATTTAAAGATACTGAAACAACACTAAAATTACATGTTAGTGTCTTCTAGAGTGAAATAAAAAATGAAAAGACTTCAAAAACAACTAGTGGGACTCAAACCGATGTGACTGTAAAATTCTGTATACAAATACTCCAAAACTTTTATAAAAAGTTCGGACCTTTCTGTTTTTCCTTGTAACCTTTTGGTTGAATTTCTAAAGGTGTTGCCCTCGACATGATGAGGTTCTGAGTATGCCATAAAAGGTTTGAACCTTTTTTTTCTTTTTGTGTGGATCTCCCCTGTATTTTCTGACCTTGTAATCAAACCAACATCTCCATGCTCACTCCCAAACTTCACAACACCTCTTCCAACACACTCCAAGGCTCTACTCATCCTATCTTCCAGTAACAATACCATGTAGATCACTTCATGTGACTCGACACTCCCCCAATCTTTCTCACTGACTCTACAAATGCTTAACGCTTGCTTTAATGACTTGGGCCGGTTTCTTAAGGTTGATTCTTGTTGCACATCATTCCCCCCAACTTCTTTTAGATTTGCCTGCAAATCTGAGCCCTGACTTGCAATATGTTCTGCCACCACCATTCCATGTTTGCGCTCGATAGTCACCCCAATCTTCATTTGTTCACCAAAATGACTCTGTGACACAAGAAAAACTTCACCAAGCATAAGGAGTGGAGGAACTAATTCCATAAACAACCTTAAACTTTGTCAGGTTAGTAACACAGGGCACGTTTCTATCAACAAATTCAAAGCATGCTAATCAAAGTTCTTACCAAATCAGTTAATCCTTTAGCTTGTGGTTGGCTTAGCAAATCGTGGAGTAAATATGCACACATGTCCTTCCATAATTCATTCCTTAAGGGGAGGTCTGGAGCAGGTATTGAAAGTACATTTCCACTAAACTCCTAAAGGTGTTGCTCTTGGCATGATAAGGTTCGGAGCGTGCAATAAAAGGTCTGGACCTGTTGTATCTTTCTGCAAATTTCCTCTGAATTTTCCAACCCTATAATCAAGCTAACACTTCCATACTCACTTGCAAACTTCACAACACCTCTTCTAAGTTCTACCCTACTTATCCTATCTTCAAGTAGCAATACCCTAGAAATTACTCTATGCAACCCAACAATCTTCCAATCCTTCTGACCAACTCCTCAAACACTTAACACTTACTTTCATGACTTGGACTGAGTTTTTGACATCAGCCCTTCATGCATATCAGTGGAGGTATTATAAGGTTTGTGGATATTGTGGGAAATGAGAAGACTGAAGTTATGTTTATTTAGAGATGTTGATAGAAACAGTAAACTTGAGAAAGTTTGCTGTTAAATAAAGCAAGATTTTATAGGATCATTTAACTGATGCATTGAGGAACTTCATCTTTTGACCTGTGACCCATCAGGTTATAACTGTCCAAGAAAATCAATGCAGTTGCCTTTTTTGTTGGGTATGTGCAGCACATGTACCATTTTAGTCTTAAGAAGATTGGTGTAGCGTGGAGCTCAGTTTAGTGCAATGAGGAAGGAAACTGGGAAATCTTCTAATTGATGACCTTCCATGGTTTTCCTTATGCCCAATTGTCTTATGACAGTTTGTCCATTGTATTGTTTTTGCTGGTAGAGGATGTATCAAGAGCTTTCTGCCTAAGGCAGTTATTAATTAAAGCTGATTGTTTTTACTGTTTCTCCATCAATTATTGATTCATTTCTCACCATTAGTTTGGTCAGTAAATAAGGTTCTAGATATTTGCGATATCTTATTGAAATTGTGTTTGAGAAGTTGACTGAATTTGGCATAACTGGTCATGTTATGTTGACCCTGTGTCTCCACTGCTCTGTACGAGTATTGACGAGTAATTTAGCTAAAATACACTAGCTATATAACAGAACGTGTTAATGCTTTTGTGGAAATTTATGCATTTCTCTGTGTTGTTGTTTCTTCTTCTTTTTTTTGGTGGAGGTGGTATAATGATCGTAGGATATATCTTTACATTATCATGGTAATCCATTATTTTCTCTTTGTTTCTCCAGGGTTTAGAAATGGAGGGGCAACAGCCTGAGAAAGTTACTTGCAATGGAGGAGTGTTCTATAATTACTTTAGCATAGGTAAGAAGTTTCATTTATTGTATGGATAGAACCAATATGATTGCTATCGAGTTATTTTATCTGTGATTGTTTTGTGCTGCTCACTTAAGATTAGAAAGCAAAGAGGCATAAGACATAAGTTGAATAGGCATAATAGTCCACCTTCTGTCAGTAATAGTCAAGCTTGCTAGCTGGTTTCGCCAAGGATTGGTTTATACCTATGTGAACCACTATAATTATACCTTTATTTACTCCCGTTGTTTTTGAGCTTACCTTTCTTGTTTCTAGTTACTGTCCCAATACAAGAGCCTTGTCTTGCAAGAAAATTTTGAGAAGCTGGCCAACAAGCAAATCCAAATTGAAGGGTTACTCATTTTGTCTCTTCAAAAGCAGGAGCCACAGCAATTAGAACCTTCTCTTCTCTTGCATTCATCAGATTTTTTATGCTAGCAACATGAACTATTGTAGTTTCTATCCCACCTCAGTCCCGTTACCTGCGTACCTTGTCATTACTTGCCACATATAGTTGTCTTGGTGTCAGAACCTTTCTTTGCATCTCACTGTTGCAATTCTTGCAGGAATGGATGCTCAAGTTGCGTATGGCTTCCATCATTTACGTAATGAAAAACCTTATCTTGCCCAAGGTCCAATTGCCAATAAGGTTTTAACTCTTTCCTATGCTCTTTTGATGTAAGCTCTATTCATGGCTAGTTGATTAACAATGTCAGTTTGAAGCTAAAATAATTTATTTAGAGCTTTTTCTGCAGCCCTACTGATTGGATCTGTATTTTTTCTCCTTTTCTGCAGCTAATTTACTCGAGTTACACTTGCACTCAGGGTTGGTTTTTTACTCCCTGCACCAGCGATCCGAGTTTAAGGTGTGCTGCAAAATCAGCCAACTTCATTTTACATTTTGAACTAGCATTCTTTTCTCTTTTGTGTAGTTTTTAACAATCAACAGAAAGTGTCAATGATGTAGTGCCTATCCTTAGATACCAGCATCATCATTGTTTATCTTTTTCTGTTTTGAATTACTTGAAAAATTTCTTAACCCAAAATAGCAGGGAAAGGCTCCTTTGCTAGTGTGGCCACTTTGATGTTGCTTAGAGATCTTGGTGGATGTATTTGTTTGATATTGAAAAAATGCCACTTAGGGCATTAGATTTTTATAAATGATTTATTGATGATAATAGATAGGACTTTCCATCATTGTAATTCATGATTGAAATGCATGTCTCTCTGTCAAGTTAGATTTAGGCTTGAGTTTTCTTCTTGTGTTGTATGATTTCAAATGCTTACCTCTTCTCAAGGGATTTTTATTGTAATATAGTAGCACTTCATTAATTATTCTGTTTTTACCTGTCTGGATTACAAATTTTGATCAATAAGAAATTTGAGATTTGGAATATTTTTTCAAACTGTAGATACCTTTAGTTTGCCATCGTCATTTGCTTATTGTGATTGATGTCATCTCATACGGGCATTTCTATTCCACATTAATTTGTATATCTAACTTGTAATGGTTGCTTATGGCAGGGGATTGAAGAACATTTTAAGGATGCATGTTAAAAAGGGTAATTCCTCACAGTGGGAGCAGATTCCAGTTCCTTCCAAGTAGGATTTTCTATGTACTTATATCTAAAGTATCATTCATATCTGTGCATACCTCGTCCTTGTAAGGTGTTTAAAAAAATGTTTCTTCTTATGATTCATTGAATTGATAATGGAGTCAAGTTTTAGGTGAAGATCAGTGGAAGAATTTCGGAGTATTTTGTTTCTTTTGTAGAAGTTAAGATAATTTATTAATAATTCTTTCAGCTCACTTTCTTTTCTTACCTTCCTTTCCTTTTTATTTATTTTTACTTTCATTTCCTGTAAGAGGATTATAGTAATAATGCTGTATGTTGTCATGAAATTGTCAATATTTAATAGACTTTCTGTTTAATCTTGCTGTATTTCTAACTTTTCCCTTTAGTATTCTCTTCCCCAAGCTCTTCTTTATCCTCTCACTGTGTATCTTTGGTTGCCTGAGAGCTTTTCTTTTAGAAGTGTATTTCCCTAAAATAGAGAGCTGAATCTTAGTCCTAGAGAAACCCTTTTTTATTATTTATAAATTGATGCTTATTTAGCATTGTAAACCAAGTAATTCCAATTGTGATGGCATAGCAAGCTTTAGTTCATCCCAGAAACTTGAAAACTTAATCGGGTTGTATATTTTGAGTTTAGGATCACCATTTCACTTGATGAGCTTGAGCTCATTTAGTTATGCCAGGTTTATTTTCAAAGGTTTGACTAGAAAACTTGAGTTGATTTCACATTCAACTCAAAATACAATGAAGCTTAAGCGATCTGATCAGGCTTCATAGACCTGTAAGCCCTTCAAATGGATATTTTGATGTGCTAGCTTGACTATGTAAGATACCACATAATGGGAGCTTGAGTAGGTTGCAAATGTGATTTACTTGTTCATGCCATCAAAGTTGGTCGAAGTTTTTGTAGGATTAGCCAAAATATTCTTTTTTGGGTATCTGTGGAAGACCCAATATACGAGAGTGGTAGGTTAAGGTCAAATGGGAATTGGTCAAAGCATTTTTTTAGTATAACTCTAATTTAGTATAATTCATTATTTGTGAGAATTGATGCTATAATCGGTCATTGAGGGTGCTGGTGTTTGCTAGTGGCTGATGGTTGGAGGTGAGTGTGGGGGCTGATGATTTACTTTTGAACATTGCAAGTACTAAGAGAAAAATGACTTCTATTTATTTTTGTAAAAAGAAATTAATAATCACGGAAAAAAAATGGCCTCCATAACTTTTCAGCTAATTCTTCATTACTTCCTACAGTGGTGTAATTGTACACAGCTATTAAGGCATGTATCTCTTGATGCTCATATTTTGGGCAATAAATATATTTTTGGTGAAAGTAGGCACATAGAGTAGCTGATTTTCATATCTACCACTCTCATTCTGCATTTCTTTTTTGCATAATGTACTCTAATTGCTACTTTTGTCTTTCATACTTCTAGTGTCCGGGCAATAGTAGCTCTAAATCTTCACAACTATGCAAGTGGAAGAAATCCATGGGGAAATTTGAAGCCACACTATTTAGAGAAGGTATTCTTTTTAGATTGCCATCCAAAAGGGTCAACTTTCTGGTTCTTGCTAATGTTTGTTAAAATTAGCACGACAATTGTCTGATATAAATGCTTAAACTTATAGATATAGTATGGGTTTTTATAGTTATTACTCAATACCCCTCTCCCTTCTGAGCTCTGACTTCGACTGAAATCAATCAAGCAGATGGTTTAATCATATGGCGATGAATAGATTGCATAGAAATTTGAACTCTTGATTTCTTTCTCTAATACCATATCAAGGTTAGCATTACAGCTGTTAGATCTGAATACTTAATGCATATAGATATAGTATGGGCTATTATTAGCATGGGCTATTATTTCTATTACTTAAGAGGTGCTATCTCTGGGATTTGTTGTTGGTCAATCAGTTTTCATTAGAGCCCACAAAATAGAAACCATACATATTCAGCTTCTGGCAATTAAATCGTATGATTTCTATTTCTTTTTTTCTTCAAAAATAGAAACTGTATAATTTGATTGCCAGATGTGGAATTTATATTTTGGATATGGTTGTCTGAGTTTTCCCCTACGCTAGTGTTGAATTTTTATTAAATTAAGGTTGCTCAAGAATTATTCATGTTCTTGTGACTTTGTTTTATACGTGTTGATACTCAATAATGTGAATTGTTGGGTTGCCTGCATTGGTGGCATCTGATTTAAATGTCAGCATAATAATTTTCTTCGGCCTTGGTAGACCAACATTACTTCATTTGATTGAATTTATTTATGTGGTTATGTTGGAGTACATAATATTATTTCTGGAGGACTTTGGTTGCTTTGCCTTCCATGTTCTGCTCTTTCCAATTAGTCTCGGGGGATCCATTTCTGATGATTCCTGTTGCTTGCGTGTTCCTTAAGATGCTCTATAGTGGATATCTTGTCTTTAGTTTATGGATGGTTGCATTGGCTATCGTGCAGAGAGGTTTTGTTGAGGCGCATTCAGATGATGGTCTTCTTGAGATATTTGGTCTAAAACAAGGATGGCATGCATCATTTGTAATGGTTGAACTGATCTCTGCGAAGCATATTGTTCAGGTATGTTGCTACCAGAAGAATTACTTTTCACCAGGGATAGTATTTTTGAGGACCTTGTTTGAATTTTTTTCAAATTAAATAAACAGCTGCATTTGATGATCTTCCAACCCTTGTAATAATTGAATCTTGGAATGCCAGTGGTCTGACTGCATTCGAATTAGCTTGTCTGGAGTAGGCATTAGCCTGTTGACTATGCAAAATCCTGGGTCTTCTTTGTAACACGATTCTTCATTGCTTAGATCTCTATATACCTTTCTTTAATTTCTTGGAGGAACTCCTACATGTAGTATGCATTTGCTTCTTCTAGATTTTCCCAAAATCTTAACAGTTTTAGATACACTTGCAATTTAATGGTCTTGCTTTCATTCGTATAGACAATCAAATGGTCCTTACTAAGATGGATGAAAAGTAAACACTGCCCTGAATCTCTTGTCCTTTTGCTTAAATAAAGAGGACAAGGTATGGCGTTCTCCTACATTACTGGTGCTACATGACGTTTATTTCTTAACTAGAATTGACATGTTGATGAAGAAAAGGAAAGAAGATTTCAACCAAATAGTTGTGATGGGAGAGTCTTATCAGCTGTCTGACAATGATCGATAAAGACTACATTGTGTATACTAGATATTGCAACAAGTTATTGCCTCGGGTCAAAGTCTAAGGAAGCATAAGAGGCATGGAAAAGCTTTTGAAGGAGGATCTTTATAGTATTAGTATGGACCTTGGGGAACATTGTTCTATGAGAAGTTTAATGCCATGTTGCCATGTTGGTCTAGCTGACATAGTTTTCTAAATGCAGGTGACAGTCATAAATGCTATTGAATAATGTCTGTTACTGATGAAACCTGAAGATTGTGATCTTTACTATATCTGCACAAAAATTTGATTGGATAAACTGTCCAGGAAAAGAAATGCTGCTTTCAAGAAATTTTTCCTGATTCCTTCGTTTAAATTGATGCCTAGCTGGCTGTTCATCCAATAGATAAATACCGATGTGCTTTTTGTGCACTTTTGACATAGGTAAGTATTAGAGGGGAAAAAAAAAATCTCAGGAGTGAGAAGTCCTGTGTGCTTTCTGAGCAACTATTCTAGCAAATAGAGTACAATTATTCTAGCAAATAGCGTACAATCATTGCAGGGTGGATTCTTTAGGTCCTCTTCTACCCTGCCGGTTTCTTGCATTGTGATATTATCTACAGTAACATCTTACAGCATTATTATTAGTTATTAATATCTTTGAAACATTGATATTATTGTGTCAATCCTTATGTCCTTTGATTTTGTTGATTTCGTGCCCATAAATTTTCCTCTGCTAGGCTTCAGCAATTCGGCTAGAAATCCGGGGTGGGGAATGGAAGCATGCTTACCTGCAGATGGATGGGGAGCCATGGAAACAGCCATTGAACATGGATTACTCAACCTTTGTGGAAATCAAGAGGGTTCCGTTTCACTCACTTATGATCCGTGGAGATTGAGGTACTGCTGGTTAGGATCTTTGTAACAGTTCACTGTATATTGGGAAAATGTATTCATGTCATTTGTAGAATATATATTATTTTGCACTTATTATAGAGGGCAAAGCTAGCTTGTGCTATAAGTTGTAATTTATAACCCATGGGTCCAAATTGGAGAATTTCGGCCAGTTGTACTTGCAAGCATAATGATTCAATTTGTATCATGCCATTTGAGAGGTTTCTCGCCCGGGGTCATTCACGAGAACAGTCCCTTTATTTTCCTCTGCTATTGAGAATATGTATTTAATCCAAGAAATGAATTGAAGGACATTTGTGTCTAGATGCACTAAAGGAAGCTGTACTTTTCTGGCTTTTATGCTTCGTAGCTGTTATGTGCATTGAGTTTGTTATTACCAGCTCAATATCAATGTAAAACAATCTGCCATGAGGAAAAAGTCATAAGATCGCTAATTGCCCCTTGTCCGTTAAATCTATGAGCTCCCTCAATTTTTTTTTTTTTTTTTTTTTTTTTTTTTTTTTTTTGTGGATTCTGCAGAACCTTCATGTCTGTCGACCATGTTTCGTCCTAGAATTTGTGTTTACAAATGGCTAGAGTTTGTTATCTTCTGTTTACCAGTTCACTTCAGATTAGAGGTAAAAAGCTCAGTGTCAGCTGGTCTGTTCCTAATTCTTCCTTTATGTGGGGTCGATACATTTTTGTCGAATATTATGATCTTGCTAACATGCTTCCACCATTTACAATTCGAGATAATCAGTGTTAAGACCATGGTTTTTTCTTTTCATTATTGTTGATTAATCTCCTTGGAGCATAATTGTTTTGGTTGAGCTATTTGCTTGCTTGTAAACCCACAATCTAGAGGGTTGTCTCTGATAGACCAAGAATCCTCTCTTTCTCAGAAACCATTTAATATGCAATTACGTAAGAAGATATAGTTGAACGTGTAAAGATTCGTTGTGCTCGGGTACGGTGAAGGCCGGAAGGTCATGAATAACGCCCTTAGTATTTGATACTCAACTCAAAGTGTTACCGGTTTCATTTGGCTGCTTCTGCCATGTCCTCATCATTCATCTACTCCTATGTCATAATTGCTTTATGTGCCGTTTGCCAACGAGGATAAAAGCTGTACCGAGAACCAATGAGCAAAGAGAAATGAAGAAAGAACAAGAATGTAAAAAAGATGTAAGAATATGACAGGCTCTTTCTGCTGTCGTATTTTATTGGAAGAGGCTTTTATTGTGATAGGAACATACCAGTAAAGCCAGGCTATAGGAAGACAATGGCAATGGGACGAATATAAGAAGCCACACTAGAGGAATTCAATAAACCTATTCCACGACTTTTTGGGTCAACATTCTCGGGTACATATTAGGAGAGTATATGAAGAAACTTATTATATTGTCAAGGTCGATTATGCATTTTCCTGAAACTTAAGTGTATGAAAAGATGAAAAGGCTTATTCTTGTGGTCTTTTACCATATGGGAGGATCATAGCACTTGTTAGAAAAATTTTATATGGTTTCTACTAATTAGGAGTATTTATTGTTTGGCTAAGTTTGGTTTGGTTTGGTTTAGGGGTTAAATTGAATTGAATTGCATTTGAGACTGCTCGGTTTAAATCCTTAATGAATCTAACTGCTTTTAATGGTTTAAGATTTTGAATCAAACTGTTTTAAATGTGGTTTGGTTCGGTTTGATTCGAATTGTTTTTTATACATACTTATTTTACTCGATAATACTAATAGTTATTAGAGTTTTCAATCATACATTAATGTTCAAATTGAGAAATATTATGCAAGAATTAAAGTTATATTATTGTATATCATAATGATATTGCATCTTGAGTGATAATGGAAACACTTGAGTATGCTTGTAAATGATAGATGATAGTTACGATAAGTACAGTTAAGTTTTATTTAATTTTCTCTTCGAAAATCGAGCATAAAAATACAGTTTTTTTAAGAAGTTTTTCTATTTAACTTTAGACCAAACCATATAGTTTGGATTCCATGTTTTTCCAAACCATAAAACTTTGGTTCACGGTTTGGTCTTGGCTTGGTTCAACAAAGAGCCCTACTATGAAATTAAGTTCATGGAATATCATGTGTCCACTAACTGGGAAGCAAGTGCTGTGACCTCATTCGGTTTATTTGTGGCCACTACCAATATGATTACTGACTCATACTCCACAAAGGTCATACTCTCTCTTTTAGTATTAAAGATATAATTCTCAACTTTTCGACCTTGCGTGCAACTCCAAGTAAAAGAAAATCCTTAAACTCAAAACCTCCTCGGCATTTTCATTTGAATATATATATATATATGCACACATACATACACACGATTTTTGTTTCTGGATAAGCCTTTTTCTTTTATGTGAAAGGATAAAGAGTATAGTTAGTCTACGACTTCAAAAAGCAAGAAGTAGAGATGCAGAAATCTTTGGGAATCAAGTGAAATCTAGTTATAACTTTCTTAATTTCCAAATTGCCATTTTTGTTCCATTAGAACTTTTTATATTCAACTCTTCAAAGCGCTGCTAAAAATCTCAAATACAGCCTTAAAGAAAGGTTTGGAGAGTTAGATGCATTAGAAAGTTTAGGGGAACAAAAAAAAAAAAAAATCTCATTTTGGGATCTCAGAGATTGTTCTCTACAAATGACAAATAGTTATTTTGTGGTTTTCATGCAATTTTCTGCATTCTCCTTCTTCTTCTTATTATCTAATGAAACAATCATTCTTATATTTGTTAAATTTGTATCTAATTACTCAAGTTTGGTTAATTTCTATATTACTTAATAGAGCATAAAAAATGATTATACAACTTAATTGCGTATAGTTCCAAATGCTATAGAAACATGATAGAGACGAATGCAAAAACATATCATTGGACTGAAGAGAAGAGAGAAGGGGGGAGGAGGCGGATCTTCTTTATTGCAAACAGTATTAGAATTATTCTTTAAAATATTTACTTATTATTGTAATCGTAGAGCATACAACGATTTCGCTAAAAAATGTACCCGCGACATTTTCTAATATTCAATATGATGAAATATTAAATTTTACTATGAAATTACAGGTATCAATGTACTTAGGAAAAAATCAAGGGAATAAGCTTGTTAACTTTTTGTGGGATTCATATATTGATTGAAATTTAATTATTAATCAATTGGAAAATAGAATATATAAACTTATGTAAATTTCATTATCCACAAAATTACATAACAAAAAGTTATATTTGAAAAGCTTCTAAGTAGGATAAAAAAAAAATGATGCAATAATAACATAAATATTAGTATTATATAATTGTTAAACAATTACTTTGTAAGATTGTTTAATTAGCAATTCAATGAGAAAAAAGTTTCATTTTCAATACAAGTAATTAGACAATTAGTTGTTAATTATGTCTATTAGTTTTGATGATATTGATTTTGAAAAGAAATCAGCAATTCATCAAATAATATCACTATTATTATTTACGAATATTTGTGTGGTAAGACTGAAAAACTTATAGCATTGATTATATAATTATTACTTACATATAACTATAAAAAGATTATCCAATGAGAATTTATTTAACTATCCATTAATCTTTTATGAGAGAAAATTAGTACTTTAAAAAAATATAATGACTTTAATGGGAATTTAATCTATGACCTCGGGTTTGCAAAACAAAACACTTAATCAATTATTTATATTTATCATTATGATAACTCTTACTCTTTAAAAAATATATATAATATTTTTTGTTTCTTTTTTTTTTTGATAATTCTATTAATTAGTTTATTCTAGGTCTAGACGGTTGGGGCCCCCCTTTGAATTTGTACATGAAACATGGTATCTCAATTAGAATTCAGTTTTGGCCATTTTTTTTTTTTTTTAAATTCAGTAACACAATAAGTAAGAATGATATGTCACATGGTGTATTTAGCTGCAATTGAGAATAATAAAAATTTAACACATAACTTGTTAGACTCGGATAAACTACTGCAATATAAAAACTTTCATATGTCAAGTTTCTGTTTGTCGGTATTAGTATCTATAAGTAAGCAATTTACATAATGTATTACAGCTTAGTGTTGAAATGAATAAATCCTCTCTTTTTTTTTTTTTTCTTCCTCCTTCCCTAGACCTAAGTTTAACCGCTTTTCTTGAGAAAAGAAAAAGAAAGCTTAGAGGAAAATTGTGTTTCCACATTGTATTAGGGGAAATAAGTGAAGCCAACCATTCGCCGCATTTGGGATAAGGTTGTCATGGTATTTCAAGATTTTGCCCGAGAGAATTCAGCGCCAGCACATCCACTAATCATGACTCATCTGCAGTCGTTTCACAGGAAAATTCCATATAGGTAGGGCATCCATTGGATGAACAAAGAAGATAGCAATGTCGTAAACATGCGAAGCAAGAACAAACGCCTCATGTCGACATCGACACGCCATTACATCGACATAATATGCTTAAAAATGATTCTCGATGATGGAGTCTTGAAAGGGTGGGAACCACAAGTGTGCTCGAGTTGAAAATCTGTACAAATTAGTGTACATTTTGGTTGGACAATCCTTTTCAAGGATTATGAAGTTGGTAAATTACTTTCGAACAACAGTGGTCGGAACTATTTGTGATGCGTACGCTGAGGGTTAAAGCAACGTGTGATTTCGTGGATGTTTATTCAGGTTGTCGCCACAGCTTCACGAGAGTAGATCCATTTCAAGTTGGGATAATGAATCAAATAGCGTTTATAAATAAGAATTCGATACATGGTAGATTTTGTCTCTCTGATTAGTCCGGAAAATATCATGAATTGGATTTGCTTGTACGGTAAGGGAGAATCATATTTGCTTCCTCGCGATAGGAGAGCAATATTCATACGCTTAACGAATTAAATTTAGTTGACAAAAGCCTACTACACCAATTCTTTTGTATTTGTAATTTTGCGAAAATCGTTATAACCTAGTGGATTGACTTAGGTTTGAATCCCCCTCCACAAAGTGTAATGTTGTTTAGCCAAAAAAAAAAAAAGAAAAAGAAAAAGAAAAGAAAAGAAAAAGAATTTATTTTCTCTAAAATTTCTTAAAATTATCGTTTTGAGATGCTATCAAACGTAATATGGTTGATATTAGACTAAATAAGATTATGTCATAATAATATTATAAAATATTTAAAAAAATCTATATAATTTCAACTATCAAATATGTAACTCTACCAAAATTATTATAAAGAATGTATTTCTATGTGTTTGATTTCCAAATATAATGTAAGGTTTACTCCAAATCGCCCTTAGGAAACTCTAGCCTAGTTTGTCTTGTACTTTATAAGAATGACTTGAAAAATGGAAAAAGAAAAAGAGAAAAAAGAAAAAAAACCAAAGAAAAATGGAAAGGCGGCTACCTTTACCTCACCCTTATGGACTTTGAGATTTACCTTAATGAGTAGATATGCTTTCCTAATATATCAAGATCCACTTATCATTGATGTTCATTCACATGTAAGATTTATCTCTAGAGCCTCCACTATAAATAAGTTCTCAAGATCATCGATAGCATTCTCAATGACCACTTTTATATTCTTTTCCTACCATTTTGTTATTACTTCACTATTTTCACTTCATATACTATTTGACTTAAGTATTGGAATGATCTTATCAAATAGCCTCTTAACTGTTTCACTTAGGTTTGTTTGTTTTATAGACCTTGTATTACACCCTTAAAGGCCCATATGATCTAATCCTCTACCAATAAGAATGATAAGACGGTATGTTCAATATTTCAAGTGAATCCCTTAAATCCTTTATATTAATATCTTTATACATGATTGTAAAACACTCTGTTCACTTGAGATGCTGATACAACTCATTCGTAAGCCATTTCGAATGCCCATTGGGAAGGTTTTAAATGAATATGTTTAATTACATTAATGCAAATATGTGAGAGGTTTTATGTATTTAATATATAAAAGGTTATGTTATAGGCACGAATGTAGAAAGTATATCGGGTTGGAGCTTGTATGAAGCTATAAGATTGCGGAAGTAAAAAGAGAAAAAATCCCAATCCGTCCTTTACATTCTTCCTTCCTTCTAGCCCTACAAATTTGCTTGTACCATATACCCCAATTTGTCTGTCTTTACACGTCACGGCTAGGGTATAACTGTACTTTTGCCGAACTTCAAACACTAATAATGACATATGTAGCTTGTGAGGTGAGTGTACTCTTTCCCTCTTTCTTACTCATGATTCTGTTCATAGTTTTACCCTTTGAGTCTTGAGAGCATGCAAAGTACGTGTATGGCCAAAAATCTAATATTTAGGGATTTACTAAATAAGATAAGGATAAGAAAAAGACATTCCAATACAACCATTCGTGCCCTTTAATATCATGAATTTGACTCAATTAATCTTCGGATTGAATGATATTAAATCTCTCTCATCTACAAGAAAGTTAGTCTAATAACCGTCCAATTTGTAATAAATATGATCTATATGCCTTTAAAAGCGTACATGGGTGCCTTGGAAAGTGAACAAGTTCCAACTTTTATTTCCCCCTAAATATACGAGCCCTAGTTAGACTACTCGCAGACTTTTAAGGAGCAAACATTAAATCATTTTGCATGATTTATGGGCAAGCCAAAACTAAGTTTTTGGAGTTACCTGTACTTTGAAGAATTACAACTCATGAGCAAAGATCATTGAATGATTAATCCCCTCTGAAGTTTTCTTTGGATTTTAAATTCTCAATTTGTTGAGGCAACAGATGACGTTGTTAACCCTGTAGTACAACAATTTTGAGCTAATTCGACAAAATCTATGCAGTGCACAATTGGGTTTAGTTGATCTTTTCATATATTAGCATTTAATTTTTATTAATATCTTGCTGCTATAAAAGATTCGCCACATAATACTTTAGAGTCTTTTTAGATTAGGTCTTTTATGTGGAGAGTAACGTGAGAACGAGTTTTTTTTTTTTTTTTTTAAATCTTTTATCACTCGATAAATTATCTGCTAGACCTTTTTTTCTTATAATTGCGGACCGGCCTAGATTAGCTTTTCAACAACTCGTGTGAAATTACCAGTAGATTATTACAAATCGGATGTTAATTAATGAGTTTCATTAATTTTCAGTCAAAAGTTCCTCCTGAAATTGACATGCTATCTTCTCCGTTTGGTTCACGTTTCCTTTTTCCAGCTAAATCATCAAGAGGGAAATAAGTGGATTTCCCTTTTCTTTTGTGCCCATGCCTTTGAGATCAAATAATCCTGCTGTATGATAATATTTGATCAATGGATCTCCAGTATGATTATGCGTAATCATTAAATAATGTCTCCAGAATGGCCATTGCGTAATCCAATTGTTAAAGAAAGTCATTACACATAAAAAGGATGTTAAATCATTACCTCTCATAGTCTCCATAGACTAGATGCATATTATACTGCCTATTATTGATAAGGTGGGGTAATCAACAAAATTTAATATTAGATGGCATTATTAACCACCATTAAGTCACTAACACTATATACACTCGATACATGTATTGGATACCTCAAATTGTTACACAAACAAGTCTTTTTCCAATTGTGCTTCACTCACCCCATTGGTTTTCTCTCACACTTGACGGAAGATATTTTATCTTACAAATGGTTTTCTCTCGCACTCGACGCAAAATATTTTATCTAACCAATGGTTTTAAAGGGGTCTATTTATAATCATCCCATAGCATTAAGATATTTTAGTTTGTTTGTAGGCATGTTTCTTTCAAATTAACTTATTATAATTACAACTTTTTTCTTCTTTTTTTTTTTTAGATCATCATGAGTTTTGAGAATTCTCTGTGTCTCTCTGTCTCTATTTCTATCTCTTTTAAATATTGCCTTGATGAGTTTATCTTAAGTTTCTTATAAAACACTTGTTTTTAGCTGGGATTATATATCTCCCTATGCTTTCTATCGTGTCGCTGATTTTTTTTCCATACAGTACCCGACAGAGTATGAACGAGTCATATCTTCCATAAGATTTATAATGTGGAATCCACTTTTGCTATTCTTCTTAGAGAGAGAGCCTACGGCTCCTAAATCCTTGAAATTTGCCTCCACCTTCCCACAATTATTATTTGATAATGAGATCCTAATTCTTTCATCTTGACCTAGATAGCATTACTAGTAAATTTTTCTGACCATCTATGTTGGAATTGAATAGGGAGAATCGGAACTGATTTATCCCCGTAAAAGAGTAGCGATTGTACTATATACCAGCCATAATGAATCTTGACTAGTAAAAATAATTTTAAAAGATTTTTGGCTTTGGTGATATCATCTAGATGAGACTAAGGACCGATTTCCTTTCGAGTTGCGCGGCGTCTACTTTCATACTCCAAACTTATAAATCTTTTTGACTATATATTTTCAAGATCCTTGGCCAATAAAGCTGAAGTGTTCGATCAATGTGGGCAAGAGAAAGTGCATCAATTTATCTTAATTTTTTTTTTGATAAATTTCAAATATTTGAAGTAACAAAAAATGAAAGAAAATTTGAGGAGTAATTTGCAAAAAAGATGCAGCTAACATAAATTGCAAAACATGAGCTAAACATGACCCCCGGAGTATCCTGGGTGAAATGTGCTTCGGTCTTAATTAGTTCAACCTGCACTTGTTTCATGTACATGTGAACCCGTCCATTTGCAAATCTTCTTTAGTTTGACAAGTATGTCTCCTTGTATTTTGCTTTACTTATATGTGCTTAACTTTTTTATCTTTAAAATTGAGCATTGAAATCCTTGAATATTTGAAAAAAACAAAAAAACTTTTTAAGCCATATTTACCATTTTCTTCTTCAATAAAATAGTAAAAAGAGCCTAAAATAAAAGAAGAACTCAAGGGCACAATGGTCATTAAAATTCTCAACACGCTTCTTTTAAAGATTTAGGTCTAAATATTTCATTCTATGGTGGTTAAAGAATCTCTTTTTAATTGCTCTAAAAAAATTAAGAAATTCTTTACAAGAAATACAACATGCTATGGACTCTTAATGTATATGATTTGATGGTTAAAGAATCTCTTATCTCCCACCATCTCACTGGCTGACCTTAACCCTTATTATTTTGAAGTCATATCTAGTATTTAGAGTTTGCCTTGATTTTGTATTGCTTTCGTAGTTTGCACTGAAATAGTCCTTTACCCCTAAATGTCCAGTCAACTACTACGCTTCAATGCATTTCGGGGAGAACCAATTGGCTTTAGGTTCAAGTGCCATTTCACCCCTAACCACAACTCATTTGATGATTCTTCAATTTTCAATTGTGCTTGTATTCATCGTTATAGGAATTGGATTCAAGCTTTCCTCAGCCCCTTCTCATTAATGGACTTCTAAAGTATATGAAGGAGTGCAGTTCGTTTGATAAATTCCTACCTCTCTATCTATCTCTAAGATGTTTGGGATTTTCAAAACTCCATGGACATACAAAAGAGAAATGCTATCTCTACTTGAACTAAGACAGAACTTTTACTTATTCAAATAACAATTAAAGTAAAATAAGGTCAAGAACAACGAATCTCTTCATGATAAACAGATCCATTTTGCAAGTTGGTTATTATGGATAGTTCCTACAAAGGATCGAACTAATGATGTATACAATACTTGAATTCTCGGTGTAGATGCTACATAGTTACTTCTCATTCTTTAGAGACTATAAGTGTAATAGGAGCATCCATCAACAAAAGGATCACCTTAAGATGATCATCTTATGGCTATTGAGTTGAGGCTACCATTTGCTTGGGCTGGATTATTTGGGATAAATGACATGTAGGTCTATAATTGGGATGACTTATGACGATTTAACTTGGTGGGCTTCAAAGGATGATTATTAGATTGGTCTATTTACTTTCAACCTGTCCTAAATAGGCTCATATGTTCAATAAGTTATGTTATTGGCTTTGAGCTCCGTGCAAGCTCATCAGGAAAATTTTGAATGAGTGAGTTTAATTGTGTCCATTGAGCATCAATATGATTTAATGGTTGTCATAGAGCCTAAGAATCCATAAATACTTGGTCATGTCTTCTTATTTAACTCATTTAAGAGGTTTTAGAGATTGGAGAAACAATATATGTTGTATTGCTACAAATGTGTTTAAGCCATTAAGATTGCTTGTTTTTCCTCTCAGCCAATTTTTCTATAAATCTACTTTGCAAGTGTCATTTACACATCATTTCTCTTAAGTTACATGCAATACTAGATTCACAACTCACACAACACTTATGTGGCAACATTAGCTAGTTACTTACATGTGTACATTCTAAGGATAGATGTTTAAGCATACGTATCGAGCAAACAAAAGAGGATGTATTTACAATTTATCAAATTTTTATAGTAGTCTAGTAATATATATTGAATTCATAGGATTCAATAATTAAGTACTTCTAAATCTTTTTAAAGATTATTTTTGATTTGATATATGTTCTTTCCTCAACTTTGACTCATTCAATACGCTATATATATAATGTCACACTCCAAACCAAGTATGAGACAGTTCCACTAGATATTCATATAATAGCATAAGCACATAAGACTTATAAACCAACTAAATTCCGCAATAAGAACGATGAATCATCAAATTCTTTAATTGAGTGAATCTCCATAAATTCTTTTAGTACTAGTTGTAGCCTCCACAAGAAAAACAAATTGTTTGTCCACTCATAGTCTTCATATTAAAGGAAAGTTCCAAAGTAAAATCGAAAATCTGCTAAGCTTCAAATCTCCACTATAATTCATACTAATAATGCATGTCATCACTAGCATCAAGCTCAGCACTAAAATAGAGATCATATCTCAAATAATTAGAAGTGTCAATGTCTTAATACTTATTTCTTGAAATTAATGCCCAAAATGGTAAAACCAAGCATAGAATCCCAGCGGGCAGGCAATAGATATGGCAAATCACACGACTTTTTGTTTATTTTTATTTTTTTTCGTGTGCACAAAATTTTTTTTTTTTTCCTATTTTCTTTTGTGGTTGAGATTTTGGAAGAGGGGGATTCTAACTTAGCTTTCCAATCAGGAGACTAGCTTAATCATTAGGCTATAAGAGTCTTAATAAACCGCATACAGCTTAATTAATCTAAATGCAACATTGCAGAAGAAACTAGTGTACTGTAAGAGTCTTAACAAACCACATACAACTTAGTTAATTTAAATGCAACAATACAATACAAACTAACACCTCCACTTAAATTAATTATATCAATCACAAAAAAAAGTTTAGGAAATAGACCTCGCGAGTCATTTTTGAAAATGTAAAATGCTCGTGTGAACCTATACACAGCCATGAGTCCATAAAACTTGTAAGAGTTCCCTTGAGTACGTGGAATCCATTTTATTCTCATAGGAATCCGAACCTTACTGTTCTTTTGTATAGATCATCTTCTCTTTTATTTTCTCACTAGATCCCTTCTTCGCGTGAGATATAAAAATATACTGATAGCTAGCCTTATCAGTTTCTCCTCAATTCATAAGTAGATCAAGAAAGTGGAAAGGGATCAAGGGCTTGAAATCTAATCGGAAGGAGTAGAGGCGACAAAGTTTCTCAATTGATGTTCTTGTTCGTATCATGCACAATAACCCTTAATTCCATGAGAACACTGATGTCTATACTATATTCATCATATATAATGCGTAATTGGGCGAAATAATACAAATGATATGAAAAACTTTCTCATCGACAAATAAATGTGACAATAAGGAACCTAATCTTAGCCCGCCTATGTGAATGGCAGATGCAATACGTCGGGGAGTATTCCTTAATTCCTAGTTCGCTTCCCCAAGCTAGTCCAATCAATTAATTACGTGTCCATTTTCCCCCCCTCTTCTATAAGTTGCTTCGAAACAAGATATATCATATTGGAGTTTAGTTTATTTTCTTTTTTTCCCCTAGACTTTAAAAGATAAAATTATTTTATGATAATTACAAAGCAACCATGGGGTACGATAAATTTTTGAACTGCCATATCATGACTTCACCTTTCCATCTCTTTCAAAAACACACACACAAATATATATATATATATATATATATATATATCTTTAAACCTAATTAGACCCTAAAATTATTCTTAAGAAAAGTATTAATAATGATAAAGAAGTTTTAACGATAATTGATGGAGATATAAATACTTTCAAAAGATTATGGGTAAGCGAAAATACGGTATAAAAAATCTATTTACATCTAATTATAGTTTTTTAGTTGTTGCAATTTTCCCCATTTCCTTTTTAATGAATTAAACTTGGATAACCTAAACCCTTTAATTGATTAAACATGGACAAGCATAGACTTAAAGCAAGGAAAAAGCTAGTTTTACAGTTTCCTTACCTAGAAGGGGATCCTATCATTGGCGTACGCATCTTCTTTGTCTGTCTGATCTTAGCAATATAATCTTTCACATTTTTTCATGTTGCTGCTTTGTGACTATATAGATTCCGACATCATCCCACTCAACCTAACATTCGATTCCCCCCACTCACATTATACTGATTATTATTCAGCAAATATAACCTTTCCTTAAAGTAAACACACAAAGTCGTATAAAAAATAATTGGATCCCCCACTTCAATGTCTTCTCTATCCACCATATCGTAATCTTCCTTTCCAAAAGGCAAATATAACACAAAGTGGTCTGATCCGTTTAAGATGATGATTCATCTTCTTTAATTTAATCTTCTGTATCTTCATGCTAATATGTTGATAAACACGAGGAATTTTCACTGTCCATGGTTTTTCGATTATGTTTTTATATATACCCGCTAAGGTTCCACTTATTAAAAGGTTGTAGTAGTGCGTGTGCTCTTTTCGTATGAAAAAATCCGAAACCAGGTGCTACACTTCCATTTAATAACCTTTGAGTGAGCAATGGCAACATTATTGATTTAAATATATAAAGCTATAATTTAATATTAAATACCACACTTTGCTCAATGGCTCCATAACCAAAACCCTCGCCAGGAAATTGACTTCTATGTCCTAGTAATATTGGTCAATTTCCTCTTACAAGTAGCTTTAGAATAATTTACGACGTACGTAATTATCTATTTATTTTCTAATTGAAGATGAATCACTAATTAAAGGAGTAATAGACAACACTACCTCATTATAATTGCATTGAACTTTTTCTTATGAGGGTCAATGGAAGTATTTGTTGCAGGATTATTGAAATAAAAACCGACGTTGTCAGACTTGGATTGATCTATCCAATCCAACTAGATTCAATGACCCCTTCATAAAATTAGTTTGAATAATTTATTTGACACTTATTGTTAGTGACCTTGGTTCAATCTAATTGACCCAATTAGCCTAACTCAATTTTTTATAAAAACTCATTAGGTTTTTTCTGAATTAAAATATATCATTTTGTCTTATATTTTCTAGAAAACACATCTATTTGCTAATGAAAATAAATGTAGATTAAAGAAAAATAAAAAATAAATTGTAAAAAGCTTTCAACTTTTATTACATTATAAATAAATATAAATTATATTATAATATTTTCATTGATTCTGATTCGCTCTAATTTGTTTCTGATTGATCCTCTCAATCCTTTGATCCTTTCTTATCATCGGATTAACTTTCTAGTATGGGCTTGACAACATTGATAAAAACTCTTTAAGAAAAGATTTAAGAAACATAATATATCACATGAAATTCTTAGTTAAGTAATAACATTTAATACATTATTAGCATGTTAGGAAAATCTCTAATTATGAATAGTTATAAAAACTTTAATGCATCAATTTTTCATTAATCTGTTTTGCATAATTAAACGATTAACACAATATATCACTTTTAGTAAAACCCTTTTTCTTCCTTTCAAATATGGTTTGTTTAAAGTTACGGATAAAGTCAGATTCTTAGTTACCAAAAAGACTCGCTAAGCTCTACCTAATAGAAAAGACTCTTGTTTTCTCCATCATCTCCTTTAAGATGAGTATGATTCACTTGGATAAGAACATCCATTCCGCAATAAAAAATGAGAACAACTTCATCAAAAGACATTTCGTCAACATTATTTAACTTTCCATGTAGTGTCCTATGTTTTTAGGAGACTGTAAGACCAGTTGATGTGAATATATAATTTATTATTACTAGGAACAGACCTGCGTCAACTTTAGAGAGAATACCAGCCTATAAGAGTCATGGCCACTCAAATAATTAAAAATTAATGATTAGCTAGAAGAAAATGAAAGATAAAGGAAAGTGTTAAATTACCAACTAAGAACAAAGAGAGAGAGACGTTTAGAGGTTAAACATAATTTAAAAATAAAATAATCAAAGATTTATTAGTGTGATTTGGTTCATATATATGTGTTTGTTCACATGTATTCTTTTTTAATATTGAGTGATCATTTATCTATATATAATTGATAAAAAATGTAATCTTAGTGGAGAAAATCGACAACTCTAGCATCGATCATTATATATACTTTTTTGGATTTGTGCTGGACGGATCATATGCATGAAAGGAATATCCAATTGTCCTTTGCGTGTACGTTGGGTGGTGGAAGGTGACGATGAGAGAGTGAGAGAGAGAGAGAGACTCCTTTTGAGTGGAGAGGGACCCTCCCTACTCATTATGGGAACCTGCTTCAAATGGGACCTATGCACCCAACTGGCCACCTGAAATTCATGAATTCTTTAGTTTGATAATCGACAAGTAGTACCAATAGTTTAGCCCATATGAATTTACAGTTACTTTGTTACATAAAATGATATAAAATATGTGTATAAGCTGAAATTTGTTGCGGTTATATTATATTTGGATAAAATTTGATTTCTTTGCCGTGATTTTACGTTTTCCCTTTGTAAATCTATTGTGTCGGTTTTAACATTTTCTATACCCACGTTCAATTTATAATCATCACTATTTATCAATGGATATGTATCAACTTTTAATTGGTCTATGATCATAAGTTTAATTAGATAATATTATTAAGTATATTTGATTAAAGAATGTTATAAAAAATAAAAATATATTTAAAAGATGCTAGAAAGATAAAAGTATCACTATTAAGGGGGGTGGTATTCCGTTTGCATAACTTGACAATAACCTATACATAGGATGTCAAAAATAAAAGCACAAATATATAAAAAGTTGAAGGATGAAAGCATAGATATGTAAAATAACTTATCCATTGCATTCTTAGCTTGTGAACATATTTGTAGAGTAAATAACAAATCTCAAAATAGTTGAAGAACTACGACCTTGATATGTGCAAAGTTTTAATTTATCATAATTTCTATTTTCTATTGTTACCTCTTAGAAAATTTCTAGATTGAGATTTTGTGTTTATTGGATTGCTACTCTAAAACTATGGTAAATAAGGATCTAGTTGAATTTTACTTTGACTTTTGCAAGCAAGATTGCAGTGTTCCATAATGATTTTGTATATCACTCTTTCATGTACTCTCTAGTCTTTTATGATACTTGTAGTGGCTTGTCACTTTTAATTTACTTATATTTTATTACCTCACACGAAGGTTTTCCATGCAAATCTCTATATTGATGTCCTTTTCTCCATCTCTCTTTTTTCTATCATTGTTTAGTATGATTTGATTTGGTTACTTCTATTATGTACAAAATCTAATTGCAATCATAATTAAAGGTTATGTTCTTAGATATTTTAGTGAAAGGAGTTATTTTTGGTAAATTATAACATTGCTTCATAGCGTGCTTAGGAAATCGAATTGTAATAAAAACCAAAGGTTGTGTTCCTAGAATTTTAGTACAAGGCATCATCTTTGGTAAATTTGTCCATAGTTTTATAGTGTGCTCAAGAAATTGAATTGTAATCAAAACCAAAGGTTGTGTTCCTAGATATATTTTAGTGCAAGGCATTATTTTGCTAAATCGTGGCATAGCCTTATAAGGTGCTTAGGTTTGAACGTATCCTTTTGATGGTTACATTCCTGAACATGATGTTAAAATATTTTATACAAGTTTTTATGCTTAACTTAGTAACCATGGTAAGGTATATGGGAGAAAGGGGATTGTTGGCATCTAAGTACGCAGTTAGTCTTATGAATAATAAGAATATTTTTGGTATCTTTGGTATAATTCAATCGAAGGTATATATTTGTCATGTTGCTTTGAAATTTTTGTGATTTTGTAAAGAAATCTATGTGAACAAAATGAATGTGTTTCTCTTTATCTTTACTAACTTGTTATACACTACTATATATACATGATACCACTAAAATCTCAACCATATCAACATAATCTCTTACCTAGATTAAGACACGCTATATATGGTAGCATATGGATATTATCTCCTATGTAAATTTGGGAACATATTAAGATTACCTCCTACTTAAACTTGAGCACCTTATATGTGATAATTACTAAAATATACATATTTACAATATTCTTGCCCCTTTAAGTTGGAGCATGAAGATCATGATTGCCCACTAGAAAAGGATATGCTTAAAATGTTGCTGATGAAGCGCCTTAGTAAAAAAATCTGCAAGCTATTTAGAAGTGTGCACATGAGCAATTGTAATATTGCTAGCTTTTACATATTGATAATCAATTTTGATATACTTCATGTGCTTATGAAATACAGGATTAGCATCAATGTGAAGAGTAGCTTAGCTATCACAATAGAGATGCATTGGAGGATGATGATGAACACCTAGAGATTTTAAAAGAGCTTTGAGCCATGTTAACTCACAATATGTGATAGCTATGGAATGATATACAACTTCGAACAAAGAGTAAGAGATCTACCCTAAAGAATAAAATAACCTTTAAGAGAAGGATGAGTGAGAGGATAACTCACCTAATTAGAATCATAATAAGCAACAAGTTGAAGCACACTATCCTTACGAAAAAGTATTCCCTGTGTAGGATCTCCTTTAAGATATTGAAGAACATAAAGTGCAATGTCCTAGTGAGCTTCTCGAGGATTGTGCATAAACTAAGTAGGAACATGAACTCGTAACACAATCTAAGATGAGTAATCGTCAATTAAATTAAGAAATCAATAAGACAACAATATCTTGCCAGATTAGAAAATAGTGGTCCTTTATCAAGAGCAAGATAATGATTTTTCTTAATAGGAAATTTAGTAGGTTTAACACCAAGAAATCAAGCTTCAATCAAAATAATTGACGTATATTTCCATTGAGACAAAAATGTACCATTTGATCCTTGAGAAATCTTAATGCTACAATAATACACTTCTTACTTTGAGGGTTAAACTTGTTTTTATCACGAGAAACATGGTGTACATAGCATAAGCATCTAAAAGTTAAAAAATGAGTTTATGGCTAAGGCTTATCATTGAGCAACTCAAATGGAGTTTTTCCTTTATGTAAAGGGGTGGGAGTTCAATTGATAAGATAAGTAGTAGTTAAAATATATTCACCCCAAAAATGAAGAGGTAAGTTTGCTTGGAAACACAATGTACGTGCAACATTCAAAATGTGTCTATGTTTTCTTTCGATACTCCTATTTTGTTGAGGTGTATCCATGCATGATGATTGAAAAACAATTCCATATGGTTCCAAAACTCGAAATTCCATAGCATTGTCACAATGCATTGTTTTAACTTGCTTATTAAATTGGGTTTTAGCCATGGCACTGAAGTTGTTGAATATTTGGGTTATTTCAAATTTTTAAGACATCAAATAAACCCAAGCACCTCTTAAAAAATCATTAACTATAGTCAAGAAATAATGACCTCCATAAGAAGAAGGAAAACTATAGGTACTCTATACGTCATAATGAACTAATCAAACAAATCATTAGCGTTATTCATACTAAATAGAAAAACTTCTCGAGTTTGCTTTACCTTAAACTAACATCAAATGGTTCATTTCGAAACTTATAACAATCTGTCTTGCTTGTACTAGAAAGTAAAGAAATAATCTTATTCGAAGCATGACCTAAGCGCCGATGTCACAAAAGATAGTTTTCTTCTATAGAAAGATGATAAGACTTTGCTAGTTCCACAATCTAAACCTATACCAATTAAAGTCCTTATAGTGCAGTCTTGGACCACAATAGTTTGTTAGTTAGTGTGACTAAGTGCAAATCATTAATTAAGCAAGCCAAGGAAATCAACTTGCAATTTAAGTTTAGCACAAACAAAACGTGCTACAATTCCAAGTTTCTCTAAAACAGCTATCCCTTCAAGTTAGGTGTACATACATGTCCATTTTGAAGACCAATAAGTAATGATGGAATAGGACGTAATTCAATCAGCAATTCTTTGTTTCTTGTCATATGATGTGAAGCCCCCGTATCAAGAATCCACTTACTAGAGAGCTTTTCTTTTGAACCTTCTTAATTTTGAGAGTTAATCATGTCGTGATCATTACCTATTGTTCGTTGGATAAAGTGTAACAAGTGTAGCCTTGTCTTGTCTCATGAATCCAGTACTCACCCCAATCTAATTTAAATTTGCATTGCTTATCTATCGTATCGTATTTACCATTTCATGTGTTGATTTTCCATTGTTTTTGCTATCAATGTTTCTTGTCATAGTGATAAGCTTTGATCACTAAACAAACACTGGCTTTGATACCATAAAGAAATCAATGCAAACAAAATGAATATGTGTTTTTCTCTTTATCTTTACTAATTTTTTGTACATTGCTATATATACATGATACTGCTAAAATCTTAACCATATCAACATACTCTCTCACCTAAATTAAGACATACTATATATAATAACATATCAATATTATCTCATACATAAATTAAGAACATATCAAGATTATATCCTACTTAAATTTGAGCACCTTATATGATAAGGATTGAAGAAAAGTAGCGGATCTCAATAAGGTCAAAATGGGTTTAACAGATAGGAAGTGAGATGGTTGGTTTCGACGGTGAATATGAATAAATATTACATACCAAGACACAAACACAATCAATGGTTTAAGCTTGAAATAACGTTCGATATAACTCACAAACACTAAATGTTGCTTGGGATTTAAATGAAGGTTAGATGCAGCTTACTAATTGGTTCAAATAAAGGAGTTCGCCATAATCTCAAGGTTAAGATCAATAAGAATGTAAGAGAGATTAAAGAGCTTAATCTATACTCGATAATCCGGCAAATGCTAGCTTAAGAGTAGCCTTGCTCAAAAAGGAAAAGATTCCAATCGTAGGAATATGCTTTTCTATTTGATTTCGTATATTGATGTCTATATGTCACCTCTTTGATGCTTATAGATATTGTTATTTATAGCAAGTCCTAAACCTTAGTAGTAAAAATATAAACAATGTTCAAGGCCTTAAACCCTAAACAATTAGGCTCATAAATGAAATAAAGGAAAACATACATAAGAATATAAAACTATGCATTTTATAAGAGAAATCGGCATGCAGTTACTCAGTATGTCCTGGAAGGAGTAGTATTCGAATCAGATGGGGTCGGCAATTGGATGTACGAGTTTGGGAAGGAGTCTTCAAAGCCTTGTTGTATTTGGCTAAGACATTAGAAAGATCGGCCTATAATTGTCGAGTTTTAGAATCAATTGATACGAGTCTCTTAGTGCTGTGCCGAGTGTTTCTTTGGTCTTGAGTACTCGATCTTGTGGTATCTTGGTACTTCGACTAATGACAGACTTGATTTCGAGTGTTCATCTTCTTACCTTTCATCCTTCTGGCTTCAATTCGACCTCGGCAAGCATTAATAGGCCTTAGCTTCGGGAAGGTCTGCTTTAGCTTGGATATAGTTGGACGTTGATTCCCATCATTACCACGGGTTTGAAAGGAAGTCGTCCTCGACGTTAACTGTTGAACACAAGCTGAGATACCGAATAAGCTCTTTCTCCCTTTTTGTTTTACCATGGGTACAGAGTGTTTCTGGATTTCCCCAATGCTCATTGGGGTTAAGAGATAGCTCTTCCTATCCTTCCGAATTGTGTAGGTGTTGAGGAATCCATCATGGATCACTTTCCGATCAAACTCTCATGTTTGGCCAAGAAATAAATCTGTAGCATTCATTGGGACCACATTGGAGTCAATCTCGTCATTGTACTGTCCTGCCTTAAATGCAATCCGTGCTCACTTATGCATATGGACTATACCTTTGTCATTAAACCACTTCAATCCTAAAGGTCAGGAGTGTGGGTAGGTTACCAATTTCATCTTTTCTACTGTCACGCCCCGAAGCGGCAGAGTCGTAACAGCCCCGCCGTGTAAACCACCCTAAGATAGTAGTTGGCCTCACAACCGCTATCCTAGACCTGATTTACACAAGGCGTCCACAACTAACCCGCTTTGAAGTAGACAATTTGTAATTTAAATAAATCATTTACCTATAAAAGTGAGGAATTATATATATATGTTATCATTCAATTATTGCAGTTAAAGTTTACAATATTTCTCCGTAATATATTCCCTAGTTGTTACATTATTCAAAATGGAAAGTAATTCTAGAATAAAAACTTAAACCTTAAAATATGTGTTTATTCTTCACATGTTTTTCCTCACTCCCCAGGATCCAGCAGTTGCTAGCTTCATAGTAGTTGTTGCCGCTTCTTAGCCAGCACCTGCACGATGTCTATAGGGATGTGAGCAACCACAGCTCAGTAAGTTAGGACGGAGGACTTAAAACTATACCATACACACAACAAGGTTTTCAGTCACTTATTAGTTGCAATGCATGTGCAAGCAAATGCCATCGCACGACATTGTCCGGCTCGTCGTGAGATTAGAGAAATTGCGCCCGCTCTAATCCGGGTTGAGGAGTTACCGTTAATGCAACAGCTCACGACCAAACCCAGGCTTGTGTAATGGAGACCTTGCTCCTCCCGCGACTACCTTCGAACCACTGTCTTCATCCCCGCCGCGACCTCCTCTCCTGTCACTTAGTTCGACTGAAGATGAAGAAGGGACCATTTTGCAATCCTGCGCTATCCCTTCCGAAGGGGTCGGTATTTGGCCGGAGAGTCCTAAATCCCCTAACGGGTTGCCATGCATGCTCGATTATGATTACTGGTCGTATATTTGATTAGGTCCAGTTTAGGGTGATCAATCATTACATACAATTCATACAGTATGTACCAGAGCAACAAACAGAATCATGGCATCACCCATAATCAAGCACATGCATACATTCAACTATCTAACAAGCACAACCAAGCATAACCAAGCATAATCTTAAGCCTCCCAAAATACAGTATCGTATTAATCCCAACTTACCTCGACTCCTCGCTCGCTCACTCGAGGTCCGATTTGCTCAGGCCATCGCCGGTTATCCCTATAACACGAACGTGGTTTCAGCTTTTCATATAATTGTTATAGGTTCGTTTTATCCTATAATGCTTCTTGTTAGGTTTTGTTTAAGGTTTAATATGCCCAATTATCTAGGTATTAAGTCTTTTACAATTATTCTAGGTTTGGGGTTAGGTTCAGGTTCGGTTTTCGCATCGATTTCTAAACCAGGTTTTTAGTTCGATTTTTAAGTAGCGTTTTATATTCCAACCCTAGAAATTAGTTTCAACCCATAATGTGAAATTAATCACATTATTTCCCGATAACCTAAATACTATCATTACCTTTTGTCAGTGTTTATTTTACTCGGTACACTTAAATCCATATCAGTGTACTGAATTCACTCCTAATATGACAATTTTTTACATTTTTCATATAATTCCATAAATTCAAGTTTCCTATCAGATTTATTGTGCATTTTTATTATTCTTAAAATATCAATTTTTATTATAATATTTTCTATTTATTATATTTTCAATAATTACACATTATGCATTATTGCATATTATGCACATAATGTATTTCCAATATTTCTATTACCCTAATTACCATCTCTAAACACCAATTATTATTTCAAAATGTCTAAATCCATCCTAAATCAGATTTTACTCCATATTTCCCTAATTTACAAAATTAACTATTTTTTTCCTATTACTCATTTATTACATAATTAACCTAATAATTACATCTAACACCCTAAATGCTATAAATATCATACTCCATCAGATCTTAACACCCTAAAACATCTACTTATTCACTAAGTTAGAAATTAATAATTTAATTACTTAATTAATCCTAAATTACCCATTTTATGCCTCATTTTAGGACCTAAAAATTATCTAAAAATTTCGAAAATTAATTTTTGAAAAAGGGCTTCATAGCACTGTTCTATATCATCTGAGTAATCTACACAAAAATTTTGGGCTTGAAACTACACTCCTAAGGTCATTTATTTCTAAATCGAAATGTGCTCGGTTTTGCACGATTTCTTAGGGGCCATATATTACGGGATATAATTTCATCAAAATAATATTTTTCCTACAAACTATATACAGAAATATCTCAGAATAACAAAATTCATAATTTTCTAATTATATTTACTATTTTTACAAAAATTTACAAGATTCGGGCTGAAAATCGGACTCACCGATTTGGGTGGCTCCGGCCACCGCGGGCCGCCGTGGCCTTGTCGGCCGGCCTGGGCGCTGCCACCACCGTATGGTGGTGGTGGCCGTCCACTTCCAGCTCCTCGTCTGGTGTGGGTTCCTTTTAAAACCCTCAACTGCACAGTTTTTCTTATTTTTTTTTATTTTCTGGATTTTCTCTCGAATTTTCAACTCTCTCTAATTTTCTCTAATTTGTATCTGTCCAAATGTGCTCTGTAATTTTTCCTGCTATTTATAGGGCTTTGTGGAATTTATTGTGCATTAAATGGGACAAGACAATTGCCTTATCCCTTGATTTTTGGCTTTTATGTTGTCTTAATTTAATTGGTTGAATTTTCTTTTTCAGATTCTGACTTGCCACGACCATCCTTGCATCATTCCACATCCTTCTGATTTTTTTCTGATTTTTCCACAATTATTTTATAATTTTCTTTAATTATTTGCTTAGTTTTCGGCCAATTTTAGTAATTACGCGTATTTTTATCTACACGTAAATACATGTAGGGTACACGTGAACATTCCTAAATATTATTTTGGTCATTCTAAAATTTTTAGTATACATATAATCTATCTCTACTAATTTATTAGTTATTATATTACACTTTTTGCCTTTTTGGTAATTAGCAGTTATTATGCTTAAAATTTGAAAATTTTATAGTCTCCTATTTTACTACTTATTTTCTTAAATTTAAGTTTACAGGGTCATTTTTATTGATATCTTGTTAAATAATTTATAATTTAGATTTGATCGGATCTTTTAACCGATCGCCCTAAACCTTGGGTTCTAAGTTCAATCCTACGGTTACTTGGCTGAACTTTGGGGCTTACATCTACTAATTTGATAGAGACGATATTGGTGCAGCTTCCTCTATCGATAATCAGGGAACAGGTCTTCCTATTCACTAGGCATCGCATATGGAATAAATTTGCCCTTTTTCTAAGATTTGCCTTTAGGTCAGCTCATGTAACCATAGCTAGAAGTTTATCCAAGTCCTTAGGATAGACATCTTCTTCTATCAACTGGTCTTCCGAACTCTTGTCACTTTGACTCTCAATTTGAGCCTCGGGCCCCTCAAGACCATGACCTTTTTACTTGAGCATTAGGATACAATATATCTGTAACCTAAGCATTTGAAGCACTTCACTTCTCAGGCCTTGTTGCTGGGTGCCTTTTCTTTCTCGACAATCCTTTTCTTGGCATGAACTGGTCGATTAGGCTCTCCGTTCTCCATTTTCTTTTCTTACCTTCTATCGGGATACCTCTTAGGCACAGGGCTGCCTTGTTGAGGTCGACCAGTTAGCTTCTGATGCCTTTTTCTCCTTTGTCTCTCTACTCTTAATGAAATTAATTAGCTCGTTTAGAGAGTTAAACGGCTGCAATTCAACTATGTCGGCAATATCATCTCAAAGTCCACTCAGAAACTTAGCAATGGTACGGTCTTGTGGCTCGGCAATCTTACATCTCGTTATTAAGGTCTCAAACTCTTGTAAATACTCTTCAACAGTATTTCGACCTTGTCTCAGGTGCTGAGAAGCATAGAGCATCTCTTGCTTGAAGTAAGTTGGTACAAAGTGTTGATTCATCAACCTCTTCATAAGCCTCTATGTTCTGATTGGTTCTTCTCCTTTAGCATCTCACCTGACAACCAACTTATCCCATCAAAGGCTTGCATACTCAATAAGGGATAATGAAGCCAACTTAACCTTTATTCATTCATCACATTTGTAGCACTCGAACAACTTCTCGACTCGAGGAACTTAGATAAGGAATTCTTTAGGTTGGCTACTTCCACTGAAGGTCAGTAGTTTTAGCTTCACATTGTTAAGTCCTTAGCTAGGTGTTCGGGGGTTCACCCCTTATAGTTTGAGCTGGTCAATTCACCTTAGTGCAGCCATTTCTATTAGAGCTCTACTTGGTTACGTCTCTTCTCGGCTTCAATTCTCATCTCCAGGCTCCATGGTTCAACTTGGAGTCAACACTCCTATCATTACCTCTTCTTGGCATTGGATGGGGTTCTCTTCTTCTTGACTTAGCATCTCTTCTCGGTTGTCATTCATCATTATCAAGCTCATTGGAACCACTTCCACTGGTGGGTGTTTGCTCCCTTCTTTCATCTCAGCCATTACGTTTATAGCCTCTGACTAAACTAGTAAGCTCCTAGATGGAATCAGTAAGAGTCTGGATCTGATATTCTAAGCTGTCAACACATCGCCTTAAGCTTCCACGAGGGCTATCACCAATGTTGTTGACACTATCCTTTGACATTCTTGTCTATATAGTAATTTTCCAGAAAAATCAAACAAACAACAAAATACAATTACAGTAACCTAGAAACAACCACTACTTGGCTTCTATAGCCATTACTATTGACAAACAACTACTATAAATAGCTTACTACACTATAAAACAATGATTAACAAAGAGGTATAAACCATGAATCAAACTTTGAAGAATACCAGTACGCGTTTCTCCCTAAAGCTCCCAAGATGATAAGGATCGAAGAAACAATAGTGGATCTCAACAAGGTCAGAATGGGTCGAATGGGTTTAACGAATAAGAAGTGAGATGGTTGGTTTCAACAGTGAATGTAAATGGATATCATGTACGAAGACATAAATATAATCAAGGGTTTAAGCTCGAAATATGATTTGATACAACTCACGAACACTAAATGTTTCTCAAGATTCAAATAAAGGTTAGATGCAACTCACTAATTGGTTCAAATGAAGGAGTTCGCTACAATCTTAAGGTCAAGATTGATAAGAATGTAGGAGAGATTAAAGAACTTAATCTATACTCGATAATCTGGCAAATGCTAGCTCAAGAGTAGCCTTGCTCAAAAAGGAAAAGATTCCAATCGTAGGAATATACTTTTCTATCTGATTTTGTATATTGACGTCTATATGTCATCTCTTTGATGTTTACAGATGTTGCTATTTATAGTAAATCCTAAATTTTAGTGGTAAAACTGTAAATAATGTATAAGGCCTTAAATTCTAAAGAATTGGGTTCATAAATGAAATAAAGGAAAACGTATATAAGAATACAAAACTGTGTGTTTTATAAGGGAAGTCGGGATGCAGTTACTTGGCATGGAGTTACTCGGCATGTCCTAGAAGGAGTAGTATTCGAATTGGATGGGGTCGACAGTTAGATATACAGGTTTGAGAAGGATTCCTCGAAGTCTTGCAGTGTTTGGCTAAGACACCAAAAAGGTCGGCCCATAATTGCCATATTCTAGAATCAGTTGGCATGAGTCTCTTGGTGTTGTATCGAGTGGTTTATTAGTCTTGAGTACTGGATCTTATGGTATCTCGGCACCTCGGTTGACGACAGACTTGATGCTGAGTGTTTATCTTCCTACCTCTCATCCTTTTGGCTTCAGTTCGATCTTGGGAAGCATTGATGAGCCTCGGCTTCAGGAAGGTCTGCCTCGGCTTAGATATAGTCGGAGGCTGATTCCCATCACTATATATGAGAGTTACCAAAATATACATATTTACAATATTCTTACCTAATATTTCGAACAAAAAAATCTATAGAACTTGTAATGCAATAGTAACGTACCTTATGAGATTTGCGTAAAAGAATCAAATGTAACTTCATCATCTAAGGAAGAACAATTGATTGGACATAGCATGTTTGAGTATTTGCAATTGCTTATTATTATTATTATTATTATTTATTTTATGTTGTTATCATTTTTCAATCGTTATATTCGGGCCTTTGCTATTTTCTTGAACTAGTTATATAGAAGTTGGGCCTTATAAATGGGTGTTTAGGAGTTTACATTAGAATTCACTAAAACTAAGAGAGTCTTAATGCTATTGGTGAATGTGTGTGTTTGTGATTGAGTCCTTTGTAAATTATGATAAGATGGTCTTTGATCTAGCTATATGAGTAAGTCATAATACCCCATAATAAGATTCTATTCAACTTCTTATACCATATATAAAAATTTGTTGTTACTTTTCCCTCTCTCATGGCTTTTCTTAATTCACATAGGGTTTCTTATCATGGCTACACCAACTTATCATAGAAGTTGACCACCAATCACTATCATAGAGTTCTTCTACACAAGACACATACGACAAAACTACTTTGAGCATCTAACTCAATACATATTCATAAATAAATACTTATAAGATAGTCCATTATTATATACATAGAGTCTTGTATTTACATGGAGTTCATAGATAACAATCATGGTTTAACTAGTTTTATTATATTTTAAAAACTTGAATTATATTGAGTTGCCTATGCTAGTCTCACTAATTCCCAAAAGACAAAAGAATATCTAAAAATAAGCAAAAGCATGACTTCAGCTTTATTTTATCCTCACTCCCTAGCCTCATTAGCTATTAACTTGAGGATAAGTGAACTGCTACATAACTACTTAGTACTTGCAAAAGAATTCATAGGAAGGTGGCAACCATTAGCCAATAAAGGGATGTAGATAAAAGATACTGAACACAATTATAAGCAACCATATTAAATAATTAATTAAATGCAATGCAATAAATAAATGCCATTGACATAAGGTGTCCAATTTGTCCTAAAATTAGAGAAATTACGCTTACTCTAATTCAAATCGAGGAGTTTTCAATACAATACAATGATGTAGGACTAAACACAAGTTATGCAATGGAGACAATGTTTCTCCTAAGATTATCTTTGAACTAGCCCTTAACCTTATCATAATATCCTCTCTTGTCACTTACCTTAGTTAAAGGTAAGGAAGGACCAATTTATGTTATTTCTTTAAAGGGTTAGTATTTGATCTAAGAACCTTATTCATTTCTTAATGAGTTGTGATGCATGTCAAATTATGATTTACTCGAAGTTTATCTTAGTTTAGTTTTTGCGGTGACTAATAAGCTCCATACACTCTATCTAAAATCAATATGTAAGAAAGTAACCACAATACAGAGCTTAATGTCTATAATAGTATTGTAGTATCCATAAACATAAATCACATGTGCACAACTAACTACTTACAACCATATGCAAGTGTATACCTCTATCTCTAAGTAATTTAAAATAGTATTCTGAAATACGATTAAGCATTAATCTCACTTACATAGAATTACTATTGCTTGAGCTAAATTGTAATGTTAGGCTTAATATCCTTAAGAATTCTTATAATACATTTATACTTCAGTTTTCATACAAGTTATGAAAAAGTAATAATTAAATTATTACACTCTTGACTATGGTTATTGTTCTTGTATTGGTAAGATATATTTAAATCTTAAGTGCTTAGGTAGTAAGAATTAGGATCATTAGCTTATATAAGTTCAGGGTTCTTCTACATTTCCTTCTACTATATGCTTTAATAAGTTCTTTACCCAAAAGACTCTCTAACTTACCTTCTATTTTGATTTAGGCTAAAATTGGTGTCTAAACAACCTTCTATCTCACCATCCATCTTGGGTTATCCTTATTCTTTAGGCTAAATGAGGTTTTACATCACCCTCTACGTTTTATGTTTCATTACGAACCTTTTACATTACCTTCTATCTAAGTTACATATCTTTCAATTGATCGATTCTTCACCTTTTTCTCTACATTATTCCTTCATTTCGTTAATCAAATTAGATTGGTACTACTTCCAATCCCTTATTCTCAACTCAAATTAAAATGTAAAGGTTGTGGTTTTGGACACCTAACTGGAAATGGTCCAAATTAAATCAATTTAGTCAATTATTGTAACAATTTCCTCTTAGTTTGAACATAACTAGCAATATTTGCATAAAACACCTTAGTCATTTAGAATTTCACATGGAGTCAATTCAACATACCAATTCAATAAAATCGATATACACATATAGTTGAAAATTAACAAACACCAATTTAATAAAATTGATATATGCATATAGTTAAAAATTAACGATTCCAACCTTGAAAACTCATTTTATTTATGAAATTAATTCCTTTTACTTGCAAAATTGACCATAGCCTAATTGCATATCATTACCTCAGTACATAATTTAAGATTAAATTCGATAGTAATTTCTTGAAAATTCATTCTTTTTTCAATACTTTCAATTTGTCATTTATTCATAAATTGAAAAATTAATAAAAATATGAATATTTGTTGTAAAAAAATTTTGATATAATAATAAATTAGAAATTATAAGAAGTATCTAGCAAAATTTTAAGGAGAAAACAACGTCATTTAGGTTTCCAAGAATTAAATGGAAAATTCATTTGAAACAATGTGAATTTTATCAAAAGAACATTTTTACATAATAGTAGACCTAAACCAAACTAGAAATAAATTTTTCTAGAATTTCTCACACTATTTAGTATTTTTATAAATTTATTGAAAATAACTAAGGAATATATATATTTTTAAATTTCCTACACCATTAAGTATTTTAAGAAATTTATTGAAAATTAGCTTAGAAATTGAACTCATTGGTGCGAATGTCTTTGGCCACCATTGGTGGCTAAGGGTGTGTTGGAAGCTCTAATCATGGGGTGCTCCTTCCAATGGTGGTGGTGATTGTTGTTTGGTTGTGGGTTACTTACCGAATTACATACGTTTAATTTAAGTTGTAGTTTTTCTAAGTGTCCTAAAATTTTCTCCAAAAGCTGTTTGCTTACTCTCAAATTTTTTTAAAGCTTCCTAATTGTCTCAGATGCTAAATGGAAAGTGAAGGAAGCTATTGATAGGTATTGAGTCGGTGAGTGATTTTTATGATTACTACACGTGTTAGTTTCACAAAATTTTCCTAATTTTTGGATATTATTGTGTGTCTAATACTCGTCATTACACCTTAACATGCTAAACTACCTCTTGCCATGCCTAATTTATGCCAACTAACATGAATTTAGATTTCCTTTCTTATTTGTTTGTCAATCATCTGGTTAGTTTAGGTGTAGTGTGTATGTGTATGTATATGTATGTATATGGGGTTTTTTCTTTTTGTTTTATTAATCATGGGTATATATTTGCATACTATGTCGTCTTAAGGTTCTAGCTGGTAAATTGCACTGGACTGACGAAGATAAATGTGCCGAATTGCGGTGCCTTCAAACTACCTATGTCGATTTGCAAGGTAGATAAGAGCGAGTAGAATGGTCTAAAATTTTCTAATAAGGCTTATAAAGGAGCAAATAACTTGATTAAGGAGAGCCAAAAGAGAGATTGGTGAGAGCAATAACTAAGTAGGGGTCTAAGTTTATTTGTTAAGGGTAGAGGCTAAATATTTATACATTCAACTCCTAAAGCCCTTGTCAACTCATGGTGTGTACCCCTAAACTTCATGGGGCTTGTGGTTGGTGAGATTTTTTGGTAGCAACAAAAATAGTTACTTTTAGGCTTTGCACTTATCTTTTCCTCATAAATGCTTGATACTAGGTGAGTCGTTAACAGTTACATAGCATTCAATACGATGTGAATGCTATGGGTTAAGCCTTGTAAAAGTCTTGCTAACATAGATTTTAACATTATTTGAGGAGGGTCTTCAAGGTTTCATTAGGGGCAGTTGATAGACGACATGAGTTGACTTTGGTCGTAGGGAACATTACTTAACCAAAAATCCTTTATATTTGCTTAAGCCCCTTAGTTGAGATGGCATTGTTGCTCAACATAAGGCTTAGGATAGGTCAACTAGCTAGGTCTTGTTGGGTTCGTTGAATAACGGGTGGATGTATTGGCCATGGTCTTGTAGTAGTTGCATTGGCTCCTCTTAGACCGTAGTCTCAGGAGTTGGGATGTTTAGTCTTAGGCTCATAATGGTTGGCTTATGTTCAAGAATTACCATCAACATACTACATATATTTAGTGAATATACATTATTTTAAAATATTATTTAACATCATTTTATTAACTATATTAATAAAATGATTTATTAGTAACATCTTCTTAATTTTCAAAACTCGAATTTTTTTATATTAATAAATTATCAGTAGTATTGTTATATTTGGCTCTTTAACTATATTAATATTTTATTAATCCATTTCCAAAATCCAAACTCACGGGATTGTTGTAACTAATTTTTATGGCCTGTTGCGAATTTCAAGCTTAGACAAATAATTTTTACAGATATTTTAAAAGGTTGACATGTTTTAGGATTTCGGATTCAAAATGTAAAGTCATCATATTTTGCAACTAAACTGGTTCTTTCTGGATTTTTTACGTGAGAAACTACAAGATGATATCGTAACTTGACCTTAGGAAAGTTTCCAATGGAAGGAATCGTAATTCATATGAGCAACGCATTATTATTCAAAAGGATATAGTATATACACATACTAGCCTTTTTCATTTGCCTTTACGTTTGCGTGATAAAATTGCTAGTCTTTTAGGTAGATGCATTCATAACTCGACGCAACTGGAAGGCAAAACCACGGATAAGTGGTGGGCCAGTAATTTGATGGCAGGCCCCAATTAATTTTTGTTCCACTTCTTAAGTCCTATATCCCTTTTTCGATTCCCAAATGTGTCTTCCCTTTCTGCTGTTATGACTAATAGTATAGTTTAATAGGAAAACGTCCAAACCATTATTTTAATATTTGTTTTCTCTTTTCTTTTTGTTTAAGATACCTCAAAGTTTACCATTATTAAATGTCATATACAATCAAACTCTTACTTATCAAATTTATTACTTTATTTTTAATTTTTATTCTTTGATCACTGAATATTTATCATGCTGTTATATTAAGGTAGTCAATTGGAGAAACAGAAGTTTAATTAGGCATCATACTTAGCATAATTCAACTTCATGTATAAAATTTGATAAGTAAAAGTTTAATTGAGTATAACATTTAACAATTTTAAGCTTCAGTTGTGTAAAATTGAAAGACCACTAAAAATTCAGTAGTGGTTTCAATATTATATATTAGTTTAATAATAAAGATAATGATTATTGATAATAGTCTTAGCTGAATTCGAATTTTGCAAGTGGGAACACGCCCTTTTTAGTTATTAGGTCGTTTCTCTTGTCTTGCACAAGTTGTTACGTAATGTCGGTTTATGGATTATATAACTATTAGCAGGATAAAAGTTTCTTAATTAATTGTATTATTTTGGAAAATCAGTTAGTTGTATTCAATACTCAAAGTATAAGAAAGGGAAAAAGGTTCCCTCCCATCGTTTTCCTATAATCACAATGCTTTATGATGTTAAAATAAATTTCAGTTATACATGCTCATAAGTTAATGTCAATTTTCCCTCAACTTTCCACGATATACACAAAATTATATTAATCGTCCGAGAACGAACTAAAAGTATTTCAAGTTTTACAAATGAAAGCTATAGCATTGTGGAGTTTTTTTCTGAAAGTCCCATTATTACACTATATGTGGGAAAAAAGGATAGAATTAGAAAGGAAAAATGAAAAAAATTAAAAGGGAAAGTATTATTATTATTATTTTTTGTGGTTATTTGAATAAATAAGGACTTATAAAAAGATGAATATAGGGGTAAATTTTACCATATGCCATATACAATACTAACCATTAAACTCTTGTTTTGACAGTTCAAATTACTAAAATTAAAAAAAAAAAAGAAAAGAAAAGAAAAATCCATTTGTACCTCGCTCCAATTTCTTTCCAATCATATGGCGACCGTAAGCCCTGTATAGCATTTTAACTTGTCTTTTCTCTAGTCAATGAAACTACATATTACTCTACGTGTAAAGATGGTTAAAATATATTTTCCCTTTCTTCCAAAAACCAAATTATTTATTAAAAAACTCAAACTACTAAGTAAGTCCACATAGGCTGACACGTAGTCTTTTTCATTTTTTGGTAAGTAAGGACTTGAAAAGAAAAAAAATAAAAGGAAAAGAATTATATATGTAAAACAACTTTCATTAAAATTGTTTTTGTTTTCACTATTTTCTTCGTAATTCCCTCCAAATAAGAGAAGTTTCTCTTAAAAATCCACCACCAATAAATTTTATTTCATTTCCCAAAAAAAAAAAAAAACCAAAGAAAAAAGTGTCTTGAAATTCTTGTTTTCTTTCCGCTTTTAAATGCTTTGTATTTTTCAATATAGTCTGGGATTTCATTCTTTAAAAATTTGATTTTGATAATATAGATATATGTTCTTTTTAGTGATTATAATAAAGAAAAGGGATTAGAGCCTAATTTAGTTTATTGAAAAACTAGTATTCATATTATTAAACTATAAATATTTTGATAATATAGATATATTGATAATATAGATATATGTTATTCTCCCTTTAGAAACATCTAAGTTAAATTGGTAGGTGTCCAATCATGATTAATACAACTGAGATAGATGATATGAATCTCCTTATAAATACAAGAATAATATATCTTTTTCTAAGTTGGGAAGTAGACTACAAATCCCGAAAGATGAGGGAAACGACTACCCTTTTAGGGAGAAAATGGATACGTCGAACGTTTTCGACGTGAACGTCTTAAAAAATTGAGCACGAAACTGTTAACGCTAGTTCTTCAAAGAACGGAGTCTTTTGTGTGCTTGCATCGCCTTTTATGTCTTTCTCCATTTGTCTTTTTATTTGCCTTTTCCATCTTTGCGTAAGTTTCTTGTAAACACTCGTGAAATGTGTTGGACATGGAACTTTCATACCATCTGGACTGCTGTCTACACTACCACCATTCCATGCAGAAAGTCCGGTCAATATTCGTTTTGAGCCTCGCTCGCTATCAACTGGATATCGGTTCATTTTAAATTTTTAATAATTTTTTTAAATATATATATATATTTTTTTTTTTCTTATTGGTTATCGTTACTAATTTATAATATGAACATTTTTTAGTTGTAAATCAGGAGTTTACAACCATCGAAGATTAACTTCTATTATCGTTTCTCACGATTACTCATTGTTAAATATCAATTGCATTAACAATATTTTAAGATCATTACGGTAATATAGAAAAAGAAATTACACCCTAATTTTTAAAGATTTATTTTCACCGGTCCAAGATTTCTGTATTTTTTATACACGAGAGGGAAGATAAAGATTAAGACGAAAAAATGTCAAGTCCTTGAGAGTGAAGTAAAGCGTCTTCTCAAGCACAATTTCTGAGCATGAAAAGATGGAAGGGAGTTTAATCTCATCTAGGATTTATTCCTCCACGAATAATTGTTCCGGTAGGTTGATCAGATTCATAAATTGATGTTTATCCAAAGTAACCCTAGACATTAAATGGGACCAACACGTTTTCATTGTACAGGAGGTCAGAGAGTACGAGACAATGCATAATCATCCAATATTATTGTCCCTTATAGATGACATAAAAAAGCACATGATGGCATCAAAGAAGCCTCCTCTATTTAGCTTCAGCCGTTTATCGTCCCTTTTGCTATTTAAATGCGCTTTATGCTAGTGGAGAGCCCCATGTATTTATTCATCGGTATTAGGAAATCTATAATTAGATTAGCATTTTCATTTATTTTGGTTTCACGTATCTAAAAAGCATCCCACCATTTTCTTTTTTGTTTTTAGAAGAAATAGATGTTTAACAAATAATATAAAGATTGTTCATAAATAGATGAAGATGTGTATGTATGTATTTGATTTGTTTAACTTCAACTTTGGCAAAACCTACAGGCTAACATCTCTTCTTCTTAGTTTTTAATTACAATTTTCGGTTTATTAATTGCATAAAAACTTAATTTGCTATTTTCGGCCTGTAATTTGAAGCTTCACTGGGAGTGATACACCAGCAGTATTGTGCATGATAGATAAGAATAAATGGAGCATTTGTATGTTTAACCAAATTTAAAATAAAAAAAAGAAACAATATGATTGGAAGATAAAATTTTCCACATGTAAAATTTTATATTACATGTTTTACCGTATACGTTAGGATAGAAATATCATATAACCTTATTATAATAGTGCAAGAAATTTTTTTATGTATATTTTTATACTATTACATTAGGTATTTCGATATTCCTATCCTAGGATATACGGTAAATTCATGCCTTAGAATTCGACTGTGTTTGGCAATGGTAGTGGATGATGGAAATCCTTGTCCTAATGACGAGAAGACTTCTTGTAGTCCAAAGAAGTATGAATGGGAACGATAGCTTGTGTTTAGATAATGAGAAGAATAGCGTTGCATGTAGATATCTAAACCTTTATTTGAGCTTGACTCAATATTTACTTAAATTTGGCTTAATGTTATTCTAGTCAAATTTGAACTCGGATTACTTAAATAATTTATCTAATAGAGTTTGAATTTCATGTATTTGGCTTAATTAACTTGCGAGTTTGATTGAAGTTAAGTTGAGTTTACGTTCAAGTTAAGTTTGGATTTTGATTTAAAAAAAATATTTTTGTGATAAATTTAGTCTAAAATAAGTTTGATTGAGTCGACCTTGTGATTTTTTAATATTGTATTGGCTTGAGTTGAAGTGCAAATTTCTAAACTTGGCAAGGTTGAGATGAGAAATTTCGAATTGACCTTAAATTCAACATTGTAATATCATGATGCGGCTCATTTATATTTATAGCCCTAATTTTCTTCTACCAAATATATTGTGAGTGGCAAGATACGTGATAGAGGTATAAAAGGATATAATTAATGGCACATTTGATTAGCAAAGATAATAATAGAATTACAGTTAACGAGGACTATAGATTGATAATAGCTTTTTTTTTTTCCCATTATACTCTTATTGTAGCTCATGACTTTACTCTTAGTTAATATTTCATGAATAAGATACGGAAATATAGAAGGAAAAAAGGAAATAGCTATCCTTTTCATCATGAGAAGGAATTACAATTCTTTATCTAACAATAATAAGAAATTCATATAATATAATTTTGCCAATCAAATGCAATAGCTTTACAAGAAAGGCATAACTACTCTATTACATTCACATATATACTTAGGTGCGGGTCAAACTTGGCTTGAAACCAAAATTGGCTAGTTAGATCACGGTTCTGTAAAATGGAGAATTGTAATTGGCTCGATTGGTCATCATTTTAAGCCATGTCTAAGATCTATTGGTGCATCGATCTAGTTCTTAGACCCACGAATTATAATATCTCCAAAATTTTTTTTGAAATTAAATCTTAAACTAAAAATAAAAGGTAAATTTAAAACTATCAAATTATGAGCCTAAAAACTAAGTAGCTTTTAGCCCATCTTTTGAAGTAATTGTTGAGATGTGCCCTTATTTATGTATAATTACATCTAGTTTAGCTTGTAATATTAGTAATGTGAGGCGAAAATTCCAAGGTTGAAAAGAAGTTAAAAAAATAAATAAAAGCTAGTCTCACGGTTCCATTGTTAAGAGTATGATTCTTTTTTTAGATAAAAGTATACATATACTAAACCTCATTTTTTTTAAAAGTAAATTTCTTTGTTCCTTATGATGATAACAACAACACATTAATTGTTGTAAATGAGAAATAATTTTTTCTTATTCACATTGAATTAGTTTAAATTTTTAATGTTATATATTTTTTCAATTTTCAATTTTATTTTAACTTTTTTCAATTTTTTTCTTCTTAAGCAATTTTCTTTTTTCATTTTTTCTTTATGTTGTTGGATTAAGATTCACCAAGTTCATGGGTCTTAGTCGCCAACCTAGCTTGGCCACCTCAGCAAGTCCCATGCATCGGTATGTGTTCGGTTTCGAACCTGGTAGAGCAGCTTCGGGTCCTGTCCCACTTTGGACCAACTCCATACCCATGTTTACTTTGTAAGTCAATCACATATGCTGTAAGAGAATTACATTTATAAAACTTTTATTAAGAAATGAAATTGAATAATGACAAAAATGCATATCTTTCTACTAATGGCAAGATTATAAAGATTAGCAGAATAAAGTGTCTAGAAGATGAAGAGTAGAATCATCAAAATGGCAGGTAGCAACAGAGGATGAAACTTAGCTTATATTGGGGAGACAAAGGTGGCTTGATAAGCATATGTATGGCTCTTAGGAAAGAGTTATTTTATTTTATTTTATTTATTTATTTATTTTTTCGAAGGACAATAATGTAGCTTTGACTTATTTATTGTTTGAATAAGAAAACCCAACTATAAAATCTTTAGCTCCTCTTTCATCATTATTGCACCCATTACCATCACTATACTCTTTGAAGAAACCTCAACCTTGGCTTCCTATAGACAAAGAGAGTGTAATTTTCAACTCTGCCTCTTTTCATTTCACAAACAAATTTCTTATATGGGTCGAGCAATAGGTAGTTCAAAATGGTGGTGATTTTCATTGTTACTTGTTAGTGGGTATAGACAGGGGGTTCTAGTTGGTCGTGTACTTTTAATTAATTGTGATGGTAAAATGATGGAGAAATTGGAATTAGGGTTTTCAAAGAAAGGTACTGTATATATGGATAGATAGTTTACAAGAAGCTAAAAACAATAATAATGAAGTAGAAGAAAAGAGAGATGAGATACAAAGATTTTTACGTGGAAATCCCTAGAGAGACTAAGGTAAAAATCTATTTTGGTCTACCAAAGTGTCTTCGAATTAACTAAAATTCATCAAATTTAATTGATCTACCTTTTGTAGTTTCTTTATCAAATGATCATCTACCCTACCTTGTGCTGATTGAATGAACTCAACCAATAGCACCAAATTTCTCCTTTTCATGGTTTTAAATTCTCTCCCTTATGTTGTATCATGAGCCTTTACCCCTGTACCCCATCTTGCTCAATGTCTAATTGTATAGAATACTAACTTGCATTGGTTAATGTCCTCATTACACATTGTTCCACTCCACCCGTTACATGAGCCACATATTAGGTATTTTAGTTAGTTTTCCCCCATTGATTTTTTATGAACTTTCAAATTCAAATGTTAGTTAACGAAATAGATTGATCACAAGATTGCAACAATAATAATAGCAAAAAAGGGTCGGATACAGAAAGCAGAAGCAAACGATTAAAGTTGACTGCCCGAGATAAATTAAGGTAGAATCACTTCCTTTAAAAAAAACAAATTTTATCATACAAAAAATTGTAAAAAATGGAATCATTAATGGAATCTTTTTATATATATAAGATGTAATACATTTGCAATAATGACAAGTGGATATTTTTCTGTATGTAATTCCAATATTGAATTGATTAAAGTAAATCTGACCTCTCAATGGTTTGATATTACCTCTATCCCTAAATTGTGATTTAGTGTTATTGTTTTATTGATGATAATAGTAATAGCAGTGGTGGTGCTAATTATGATAATGATGGTGATAGTGTTAAGGTGACGATAAGATAGTAAAAAAAAGAGGTTGATAGTTTGAGTTTATGATTAAGGGTATTTTTTCATATTCTAAGACTTTCATACCATCAAATGTAAAGAATAAAAACATTGAAATTTGTCGGATATTATAAAATGAGTTTTATTCAATATCAGAGTTAAGTTTTAAAGGGTACCTGAAATAGCGTTTTACCCTATTTAGTACCTTAAAATATATAGTTTTGATACAATGAGTCATCACTTTATTATAATGTCACTTACAACCGTAAAAGGAATTTTCCTCAATGGGGATTTTCATGCTATTATACGAGAAAAATATTAATTTTTGAGGTTGTTCTTGTGTTTTGTCATTTTTCATCCCTTCACTGCACCAGAGGCCAGTTGAGTCACACCTGCATGTATTATGCTTCCTTTTTATACATGCGTCTCCATTCTCAGGTACCGTGATCCTGTTCGCTTGCGCAGTACTCAATTAACCGTGCATACGTATCATCTATTGCAACGTATCTCAAGCTCCTAAAGTGCTGTTTCACTGTAATCTTCCCATATCCAAAATACTCAAAACATCGTTTGGTCCCACAATACTTCCCTTCTACAACTACTTTATTAAGAAGAAAAAAACATACATGACGACATAAACCACCAAAAAACCGAAAAAATATATGAAAATATTACAAATAAAACCGAACCCCATCACCTTTTTCCTTCTATATAAACCTCGCTATACATTAAAACAACCATTCCCTTCTCACCCAAAATTTCCTTCCTTTCTCTTGCATATTTCTTGTTTTTGTAAACAAACCCTTTTAAGATAATCTTAAATGGATCACACTTCAAGGAATAGCTTCAACTCATCGTCAAAAGCACCAACGGCTTCACATTCTCCATGGCATTCACCAGTTCCTTACCTCTTTGGTGGTTTAGCAGCCATGTTAGGCCTTATTGCTTTTGCTCTCCTAATCCTTGCATGTTCCTACTGGAAGCTTTCTGGTTACCTAGAAAGTGGAGGTGACAACAATCAGAACACGGACCTTGAAGCTGGTGAAGGCAAAAACCATGATGAAACAAACAACAAATCCACCGCTTTTGAAGAGAAAATCTTGGTCATCATGGCAGGTCAAGCGAAACCAACTTTCTTAGCCACACCGGTTTCCAGCAGACAATCTTCTTTCGGTGACAATAGTAACTGTGGAACATGTACTTGTGAAAACAATGGAAAAATGGAGACTGAAGAGACAGAGATGGTGAAACAGAGCAATGATGGGTTGGAAAACAATGAGAGGTCTAATCAGACAAACTAGAGCCATTATCTGATTCCCTTTTGGGAATAAAGAGAAACCCAGATCTCAAGTTTCAAACTTTTCCCATATCTGAATTGTTTCTGGGGGCGCTTTGTAACATGCGAATTGGGCTTGCATGTGTTAGAGGATTGGTCTCTTTTCTTTACTTTCCTCCTTTTCTTCTTTCTTCTTCTTCTTATTTTCTTTTCTTTTCCTTACTTGATTGATCTCTTTTCTTTACTTTCCTTTTTTTTTTTTCCTGATCCGGGAAATGTATATACTTTATTGAGATTGAATGAAACAACTAGTAGTACTGCATCTTATCAAACAACTCTCTTTTCTTTTTGGTTTTAATTTATGTTAAAAAATCTCTTACAATAATCAATCATATTATCTTAGTGATTCAATTTAGACACGGATAAATATCTTTTTCCTTAATCACATAAGATTAGGGCTAAATAAAGATAAACAAATTTATATAATTATATATATATGTATGTATGTATATTAATCCTTTATCTAGGAATTCCAATATGTCTAATCTATTCATATTCTATGTATACAACCACTCTTTTTTTCTTGGGTCCAGCCCCTTGAGTTATTACAAATTTTAGAATTTTTGTCAATCAATTCAAATTAAAATTTAATTTATAATAATAAAATGTAAGTGCAAGGCTGCCTATCCTAAATGGGGCGTATTTTGTGCACAGGGGTAATAAAATTTGAAAACAAGTTTTAATCATATTCCGTATAACGGCGGAATATTTGAGAAAATTCTCATAATTTATATTCATAAGTTACAAGGGGGCAACGTAATGGTGGTTTTGGCAAATCCAGGGACTGTTGTGAGAATGACACCATGGGCTTATGTGTTGAGAAAAGATTAGGGACTTTATTGAACAATTTTGATGGATAATTAAGTAGTTAACAATAGTAATTATGGTAGGGCTGTGATTTTTAGTTGGGGGATAGATGTACACGTGTACGGTTGTTGTGAGATGAAGATAAGAGGTCTACGTGTACTTGATGCGGCGAGGTGAAACTGCCCGAATACAATGTAGCAATGTGAAGTTTTTAAGGAGACTTTTCTTACACTGTTTAATGCTTTCTTAGTTTTTTCCAAGTTTTATTGTGTGTCCAAAAGGGACATATGCAACAAACCGTTTCTGAGTTTTGTGTTCATGGCATATTCTATGATCATTAATTGCCCGGCCTATATTATATTCGTGCTCAATTCTTAAATTGGACAAGATATTAGGATATAAAATTTGCTTTGCTAACAATGTTGTTAAGTTCGTTCTAAACTAATAGTATAAATATTGATCTTTCAATAGGATATAATATATTAAAATCTTTCATCTTCAAGATATAACAAAAAAAAAATTATATATATATATATATATATATATATTTATACCTATGCACATCTCTTAAGGAGATATGCATGTGAATAATGATATATATATTTTTATGTCCAGCATTTATATCGTCTTTATTTTGAATGAAAAATGATTTTTTACCTTTTTTATGACTATAATCAATAAGGATATGGAATAAGCAGTATCTATTAGGCGAGATTTTATTAGTATAGTAACTTAACAATTTGCAGATTTCCTTCATCAACGGGGAAACACAAAAAATTTCCAATATAAGACAATTATATGAGAGCATCTGGGTATTGTTATCAAATGTTTTAGGTATTTACCATAAATCTTATTTAATAAAGAATTATATGATTCTAAAAGCACCGATTATAATGTCTCTCAAGGAAAATATCCATAAATAAGTAATATATATATATATATATATATATATATATTTTAATTTAACCTTGTTAGTATCTTCGAAATACATGTTATCTAACAAATGCAGAAGTGGGCTAGTACAATGATATTGGAGGCGTTTGTAATGAATGGTGCATACTGCATATGTTTGTCATTGGTTGGCCGGACACTCGATGACGCTAATTGCTACCATGCTATTTGTTCCAATATTTAGTGGCTTGAAATAAAAATTCATGCAAACAACAATCAGCGTCAGACAATTAAATAAAATGATGTATGAGGTAAGCCACCAAAGGAATGATTACATGTTGAAAAACAATTCATTACTTTCAATGTGGGAGGGCTCCATCTTGCATTTTGAATAGTGACTTCCACAATACTTGAACCTGTACACATTAATCATTTGTTATATATCACATTGGAGTTGGTATAGATAAGGATATAAAGGTTGTGTGATTGTGGTGATACATAGCTGTTGTTTGTGAAAAGTATAAAATTAATGTAAAGACCAACATTATTACTGGCTCCTTCTTTATTTGCTCCTTATGACTAGATTGTCACATATATTTTATCGTTTGGGGGTAAAAGTCAAATTAATTTACACCAATATAATATTTATATACAGCATACGCCCCAGGGTAAAACCTGAGATTTAAGTTAATCAAGTTATAATAATGGTTTTGTTGCATGATTAGCAGCAGAGAATGGTACAGGTAGATAGCATGCAAGCTTTCATCATAGGATTCCTCGGTCTCTTCCTCCTTATTTATTAGATGGTTTACAAATTTCGCATATGAGGATATGTGCGGTAAAAAGGAAGGGGTGGAAAAAAAAAAAAAAACAAAACAAAAACAACCAAACTTATTGGGTTTGATCTAAGGTATAAATAAAACTACTTGAAAATTATTCGATTTCTTCCTCATATTCTCAAACTTGAGTTTGAGCTACTCAAGTATTTAATTGAGTTGATCTTGAACTTCATAGTGTTTAACTTAATCAGTTTATAAACTTAATCAAAGTCAAGTCTAGTGGAAATGTTAATTGAGTTTAATTTGAGTTTAAGTATTAATATTATTATAATTGAAAAAAAATGTTTTTATATTAGTTAAGTTTAAATGAGTTTAATTAAATAGAGTTCAAGCTGAATATTCTAAGTTTGATTTTGAATATTAAAATTTTGAGTTAAACTTAAGTTCGAGCTCAATACCGTATGATCTCAAGTTGACACAATTATGCCTCTAGTTCTGCCTTAATATTTTACCTTTCTCTCTGTCGCTGTCTCTTTTCTTTTTAAGTTGGTAACCAGATATTTCATTAATAAGTAAGACAAGAACAAGCGAAAATACAGAAGCCAGACCTGCCCTGGCAAAGCAAACTTTAGCGTAAGAAATAGATCAGCTGGCCAAGCCTATTAACATTCCGCTCTACGTAATCCCAAAATAAAATAATAATAAAGAAAAAAAAAAAAAAAAACCCTTGCAAGCCAAACAGAGGGTTTCTGAGAAAGCACAAGTCTTCCCTTTTATCTCTACTGTTGCACTAGCCAGACAGTCGGCAACAAAATTACATTCTCGTACCATATGCTTCAGTTAGATATCTTCAAAATTCAAGATTCTTTACTTGCGTAAGGATGTAACCGGGTGATGAAGAAACAAGATCAGTTTCCTCATATTGCAGATGACAAATTGCTTTAGATAAGTTTCATTCGAGGACAATCTTTGTTTGTTTAAGATCATAAGCCGAATTGAGACCCCAAAAAATACTCCAAAGTTCCATTTCAAGAGAAACTTTCCCAACACCTCGAGACTACCCTAATGGCTTGTTATGACACCCCTAACAATTGATATGCGAAGGGTCGTCCCAAAACATGTAATAATGACGATGATGATGATTATGGATCTTTTAAATTTACCTTTTTCCCTAAAGTTATTTAAAATTACAAATCAATAATAATTATTGTCTTGATTTTTAAAATATCATGTGATATCATTATAATATTATATTTTTTAAAAATATCTAGATAACAACAATTTTTAATTAGTAACTTTAGAAAACTTTAGGAAAAGATTGACTTTATAGCATCCAAATCTAATAATAATAATAATATCATCATGTTATTTAATACTATTACTTAATAACTTTAAAAAAGTAAGTAAAGGGTACTTAGAACCCATACTTTGTATTCTATAGAGTATATATTACAGGATGAGTGGAGAGTATGCTATATACATACTTTATCCTTTGAGAGTAGGTTGGGAAAACATTAAGTATTTTAAAATAGGGTATAAGTTCAAATAGGATTATTTACTTCGTAATATTTATATTGACATAATTGAAGGAGGGGAGATTTGTTGTTATTAATGGTCACTTTTAGACATGAGCCCTTAGGCCCAAGTTGACCTCCTTGATCCATAGGTCGAGCTCCTTGAAGCCTAGGCTAGCCTCCTTTGGTATTGATTTTCCTTAAGTGGCTCTACAGACCCCTTAGTATAGCTTGACAACACCTACGCATTTCATGATAGAAAGCCATGTGTCTATTAGTACAATGTCTACAATTTATTAAATACAACACAATAGACAAAGCCTCCCTATGAAGGTCTATGTGACTTAATTGTATAATATCCTAAAGCATTAAATGCGAAAAGGCAAGTATAAGGCTCAAGAGTAATTATATCTTGATTACGTCAAGAAATCTTGCCAATCCCAATCCCCCAAAACCTTATCACTAGATGTCCTAGGTTTGTGAGTTAAGTTATGAGTTGACCGGAGCTTAAGACCCTAACTATAAGTATCTCAATCCTTCCTATACCTTAATAGAATCATCATTTACTCTCTTATTATCTTCACTTTTTAAAACTAATTTAAATATTGGAGCGATTCCATTAGATAACCTTACGATTGTTTTACTTACTCATATTTGTTTTGTAAGCCATCGTAACTTAGTCCCTTGGACTCCTTAGGCTCAAGCCCCCCTTGTCTCTTGGGCTCATTGCATCCTCTTGGAGGCATAAGATTTAATTACTCTATCATCTAGAACCTTATACGATGGTTTTAAACCAGGAATAAAAGGGGAAAAAGAATAAAGAAGGAAACACAAAAGCCCTAATTGCTTTCTAAAGCTAGCTAACAAGCATATATCGATAAGGGAGGGAAGGACGCGGCAGCGAGAGAGTGCCTTGTTTTTTCTTTCTAAAGATGAATAGAATATTAATGTAAATAGATCAAGCATATTGTACGAGCAATAGAAAGCATCATGCCGAGAAAGAATAGTGAGCATTGTACTACCTCTTAGGAATGATAAGCCATAATGTTCTTCTTTACTTTAACGAGAATACAAGTGCATGCCAAGTGGATGACGTTTACCACCATTCGAATTTTTAATTCTTTTCTGCTTTCATATTCCCAATTATTAATCTTCTATTCTTGATCTTTTCTTCTTCGATTAATAAACCTGAAACTTCCTTTTGGAAGGTCCTTTTTGTTTTTGTTTTTTTTTTTTTGGTTTACCTTCATGCGTAGTACTCCTGCAGAGATTCCTCTTTCTAAAACTATTAATAGAAGTAAACAGCTGGAACAAAGTAAAATGCTAAAGTATAATATGTCAAGTCGAGACACTTCCTTCTTTTGTTGATTTGATACAATTCATCAAGGTGCAAATTGGTATCGTATCAAGTGTATAAACCCCAAAGTAGATTAATAGTATTTTTCAGAGGTAATAATTTGGAAATGGTTGACAAAATAACATTAGATTTGATGAACTAATGATCGAAATATATTCAACTGAGATTAATTTATGACGAACTATATAAATAGCTGGAAATTTAACATGAGACCTTAACTAGCTAGGAAACGCGCCTTGCACATATTTCAGTCTTACATATTAGAGTTGCTAGACTTATATTACTATAGTTATAAATGACTGGCACTAGGGCCAAGGGCAGTTGCACTGGATAGATAGCTATCAAACCGGGTTATTTGTAGGTAAGTTTAATTTAGAGCACTAGGGTTAATATGATTTAGTGGTATGATTATTAGTCAATAAAATGGATAGATTTGATTCTGTTTTGAATAGTTGTAATTGTCATATCTATATTAGTTGGAAAAACAAAAAGAAAATAATAAACAAAAGAATGAAATATAAATCTAGAGCCGTTGTTATTGTAAATCAAAGTTCAATCTTCATTTTCAGAGCTCTAAATCCATGATTTATCAGTTGAGTTCACAGGTTTATATGTGTAACAACTTGACTTACGTAATGAAATTAATTCTTAGGAATCTACTAATTAAAATTTACATGAAATCTCTTACTATTTCTTATAACTTTTTATTACTTTTATTAAGAAAATTTACAAACTCAAATTTAGAAGCCAATCTGCATTCTATATATATTTGAGTCTAAACCAATACTAATACAAGTAATATTATGTTTATGTTTTCATACAAATCACTATCACTTATTTAGAAATTTTAATTAGTATTGTACTAACCCTTGTTGAGCGAGGTAAATAGTATGAAGTTGGTCAATTCAATTCAAAACTAGTTCCTTAGTGAAGTGGCCACATTCCCCAATTCAAAAGACTAAAAGCGGCCTTTATGGTGTAGGTTTGGAATTCCAACTTAAAGTTACCTTTGCTTTATGTAGGTCCCAAAAGGAAAGGAGGGTGGGGTGGGTGCAGTTGGGGTTTGTGGTTTGAAACTATTTTTTTGCAAAACTAAAGTTAATACACTTCTTTTGATTACTTGTTTAGATTTGACCCAAAACGTAGACAATATAAACAAAACTTCAAAAAGTAAAGAGAGGATAGGGATTAGAAAATCAAGTAAGAGATTTAGAGTGCTTTGCCCTTATGCTTATTGTACTCTTCTAGATCCATTGCTAGGGACACGGTTATCCACTTTGGTATTGTTCTACTATCTACATCTCATTAACTTCAATAAGAAAGAAATAATTATAAGTCTTTCTGCTATATCTCGTTAGGCTACTATTTCCTACACACGGATATATAGAAATTTAGCTTTTTCCTTTAACACAAAACCTATCATACAAATAATTATGTTTATAGAAGCTATGAGGATAGAATACAAAGATTTTCTTAAATAAAGTACACGTTGAAATCAGAATATCAAAGTAGACTAAATAGCATTGTCTTTTAATTAGATTTTGAATATGGTTCTGAATTCTCTCGAATATCAAGCTTTCAGAAAACGAATGCAGCTTTGATTTGATGATCTTTATCTTGAAAATTTTGAACTTTCTTCTTTTTATATCTTATAATGCAATGTCTCCTTTCTATAATTTTGGATAACTCTTGATTAAATCTTGAATAACTTGAAAAATCTTGACTTAGCCATTAATAGATGTGATCCCTTAAAATGTAGAAGTCAAATCACACTTGAAGTTGAATTCAATTTGAATGTTATACTGTTGCTCTTTTATTTGAAGAAATCTAAAAGTATTTTGGAACAATTACATTGGTTTCTCTTCAATATAATTCTTAAAAATTGAATCATTTTTTAAAATAAATATCTCCTAAGATTTGATTTAGGAGCAAATCTTTATGCTTAATGCCTTCAAATTTTTGAATCTTAAAGCTTTTAGAGTAATCTTGCTATTATCTTGTTCATAAGTATTCCAATAAGTCTGGTATAACTGGGTAAATATGCTTCGAAAATATTTGTATAATAGCTCCTTTGAATTTGATAAAAATTTGCATCAACAAAATAAAATTCATTCTTATCCCAATATATCTTCTCACACATATCCTTATCCTTTCTTGTTTTGAATTCAAATAAAGTCTAAATTGAACTCCTTAAGATTCTCCATATATCATGATAATAGCCCTTCAATAATCTCATGAAAACTTTAACAAAAATCCCTTCAATAAAATCTACCCACTGCCATAAGATATCGTATGCAATCAAGCTTATCCCTAAAATAACTATTTTTATTCCAAATTAATCCTTGTAGATTTAATTAACTAACTTTATGGAACGTGTTTGATATATTACCTAAATATATCCAACAAGCGGTGTTGAGCCTTCAAACAACAATAAGCTCAAAATACTTCTTGAAATATTTAGCTTTGTAAGATCTAATACTGTACTCGAGATTATGAATTTGTCTTTGAATTTGGTTTTAATTTTCAAAATTAGTACTAAGACAAAATTCTTATCTCTTGTTCATTTACTTGCACACTTAATAAACCTATTAGATATATATATATATTTATTTATTATCATTAAAACATTTATGAGAGAATTCAACATTCTCCTCCTTTTTGATAATAACAAAACCCTTCTAAAAAAAATATTAAACAATTTATGAAAGGTTTTGTAATATAAGTTATATTAGTTCTTGACAAATTTAATTAGAGTGTTTTAAGTCGAAACATTTCTAAATTCTTTTATGTTAGTTCTCATTCTTAATGAGTTATCAATATTTTTCTATATTTCTCTCCCTTTTTGTTATCATCACTTGGTTTTTACTCTCCTTGAATTTGACATGGGTAAAAGATTGATAACAATTTGGAGAAAGAAAAATTGATATTTCATAATCAAGATTGAATACATCAGTTTGATTTTAAATTAGACCCTAGACATGATTATGAAAAGAAAGAAGTAAAACACAACTTTAAACATCTGACCTTAAACATAACACTAGGGAAAAAAAAAAAAAGATAGAAACAAACTTGAAACTAGCAGACAATTACACTTAAACACAAAATACTAAAATTAGATAGCCTTCTTCTTTTTCTTCTTAGGGCAACTCTTCTTGATTCGAGGAGTGTTAGAAGAACTTGGTTGTTTAGGTGATAAAGGTAGGATATAATCCTTCCATGGTAGCATCATAATAGTTGTTGAAGGAATTTACGGTGGTAGTTCCTCTGATGCTTCAGATTGTAGAGATTGGACTTTTGTAGTTGGAGGTGAGGATTGTGGTTTTGATGCAATAAAATCAAGAGATTGTTGCTGTTGTTTTGTTGAGTTGGAGGTTGTGATGATGTTGGATGATTAATTTGATCATAAGTTGGAGGATTAGAGAGTAGAATCTCAAGTTCCGTAGATGGTTGAGGAGAGGATTTCTTTGGTGATGTGAGAGGTGTTGGAGAATGCTTGGATGATAGTTTTTTAAATTCTTCTTTTAGAGATGCCTGGAGTTAACTCAACAGCCAATCCATTTTTGAATCAACCATAAACACAATCTCCTTCCTTGAAATTGCTTTTGTTTTGGAAGTTTCTTTAGGTCCTTCCTTTATAGTTGGTTTTGAAGCCGAATCATCATCTAATTCAGGCATCTTCACTTTCTACTTAATCTCAAATTTACCTCTTATGCTGATCTCATAATCCTATTGAAATTTCCTTGCCCTTTCTCTTCTTGGTGGTCTTCTTCAGTGGTTCTGAACTAGATTCGACATAAGCTTCTGATAACTCCCCTTAAAACAGTGCTCTAGGCAACCTGTTCTTCTTATGTCTATCATATACATAGAATGCCTAATCATCTGTGTACCAACTTTTGCTCCTTACATTAATACTCATGTGATGGCAATGATCTCCTCCAATCACACGAATGTTACTTGTTACCTTAGGAATCTTGATTCTCTTAAATTTAAACAACTTCATTAGCAAATTCCCATATGGCTTTTATCTTCTTGTCATGAAAGCATGTTTGGTTATTTATGCAGCAATGTCCAATTTCTTCCTCCTCAGTATGGCTAAGACAACCATGACATCTTCCTTTGAAATGCTAGTTGTACATTCCTTCTTTGGAAGTATACAACTAATAACTAACTTATGGAGTAATTGCACAATTCGCCTAAAATTAAAAATTCTAACCTCTTTTCTAGGCCAAATCTTTTTCCCCCTTATTTAGCTCCTCAAAAATCTGTTTTCTAGACCATCTCATAAACTCCTTATTGTTATTCATTTTAGGAATTCCAAGACAATTTTGAATATCTTCTTTCAAAATTTCCAATTTCTGTCCATTCACATTAGCAACCACAATTCCCTTTGGTCCATATCAAGACTATCATAAAATTCAATTAACATTTGACCATGCATAACAGTCTTAACTGTACAAATGTTCTTGCATCCTAGAATACCTCAAAACTCATCCCAATAGAATCCATTCTTTTTTAAAAATTCAAATTCTATTATGCTTAGCTTTATAAACAGTTTTTGTTTGGAAGATGAAATAGATATAGTTCTAGGCCTTACCTTTTTCTTATCAGCTTTAATTTGCTTAAAACACTCAACAATGGTCTTTACTTCTGGTTCAAATTTTGGATCCGATTTTGCTTGTAGTTTTAATTTTGATTCCAACTTCTTTCCTTTTTCCTTACTTGAAGATTTCCCTTCTTCTTCAATTTCCTCATTATCCTCATTCTTTTGTTTAGACCCTTCCTTAGATTTAGCAATTTCTTCATTGACGAACTCTTAACCTTGTCACCATTTATCTTTTCTTTACTAGTGGTTTCAATCTGATCAAGGTTAGGGTTGGGATTTCCAAAACTAGGGTTTTGAGATTCTTGACCAGGGGTTTGTTCAAAATTTGAGGGTTCATCCATTGGTGAGTATGGGTTCTCTTTTGTGTTCTTGGGATCCTTTTTAGTTTTAAGATTAAGACGTGAGGATTTTTTTGGAGCCATGATAGAAACGAGAAATAATGAGCTTCATAAAGAAATTAGAGAATGTAAGAGAGAATCAGGAGATAGATTGTAGAGGAAGTGGTTTGCAATTATGAGTGAGTGTAGATTTAAAGAGATTTAAAACAAGATCTGATGAGAAGAATGTGAAGAAATGGGGAAGTAGAAAAGAGGAAATAGGACTTAAAAGTGAATTAAATTGAGAGAGAGAGAGATATGGTCGTTACAAAATTTTATAGCTCACTGGACATGGGAGAGGTGCACGCACAAAAATGAAAAAGTGGGAGAAGTGACTATTGAAAAGCTGATGTGGGATGAGCTTGAAAAATAGCTCATTTATTTCTTCCAATGTAAAAATTAAGACCTAATTAACTCTCCTTAATTTGACGAAAATTATTGTCCTAAGATTTTATATTAGGTGATTAATATTATTTTATTAGTTAAACATTTGGTAATTAAATATATAACATAAATTAATAAGCTACAAAAACAAAACAAAAAAAAGAAGAAGTAACAAATCGCATAAATGTACATATGCACATGATTTACATAAATTTCAAAAATTAATTAAACTATATAAACATGTCAATAACATACATAATTTCTACAATATATTGATTATTCAAATATTCATGCAAATTGATAGCAAACACCAATTTCATTTTCTTATAAACTTAAATTTGGTCTTGTCAAGAGGCTTGATGAAAATATTAGCTAATTGATTCTCAGTTGTCGTAAATTCAATATATATATCTCTATTGTGAACATGATCTCGTATGAAATGATGTCTTACCTCAATATGCTTAGATTTAGAATGATGCACTGGATTTTTAGTCAAGTTAATTGCACTTGTATTATTACATTTTATTGGAATATTTTCCAAATTTAGCCCATAATCAAATAATTGTTGTTTAATCCATAGAATCTAAGCACGACAATTACTAATTGAAACATACTTAGCTTTAGTTATAGATAGGGCGATAGAATTTTGCTTCTTGGATGACCAAGAAACTAATTTATCCCTTTGAAATCGACAAGTATCTGAGGTACTTTTCCTATCTATCTTACATTTGGCATAGCCAGCATTTGAGTAGCTAATCAAATTAAAGTTTTGATTTTTCAGATACTGGATTCCTAACTTTGTGGTGCAAGATATATACTTGAAAATTCCTTTTACAATTGATAAGTGTGTTTTAGTTAGTTGAGATTGAAACTTATCACAGATATACACACCAAATAATAAGTCTAGCCTAAATGCAGTCAAACACAATAGTAAACCAATTAAACTTCTATAAAGCTTTTCATTAATTTTCTTACCTACATCATTAGGATCTAACCTAGTTGAAGATGTCATGGGTGTGGATGTACCTTTGACATTTTCCATGCTAAACATCTTGAGGATCCACTTGGTGTATTTCTCTTGATGCACAAAGATTCCAACATTGGTTTGTTTAATTTGAAATCCAAGAAAGAAGTTTAGCTCACTCATCAATGACATTTCAAATTCGGTCTACTCTTTGCAAAGTATCTCATTAGTAGATCCAAAAATAATGTCATCAACACATATTAAGACTACTAAAATGTCATGATTATAGTGTTTAAGAAATAAGGTTGTATATACTTAACCAACTTTAGAATCCATTCTTAATTAAAAAGTCACTTAACCTTTTATACTAAGTTTTAGAAGCTTGTTATAATCTATATAAGGCTTTCCTTAATCTATACTCATAGTCCTCTTTAATTGGATCTTTAAACCCTGGAGGTTGTTTAACATAAACTTTCTCTTTTATATATCCATTTAAAAATGCACTTTTAACATCCATTTGGAACAATTTAAAACCTTTATAACTAGCAAAACCAAGTAGAAGTCTTATTGCCTCTAACCTAGCAATTGGAGCATATGTTTCATCAAAGTCAATTCTTTCTTCTTGAGAGTAGCCCTTGGCAACCAATCTTGCCTCATTCCTAACAATTTTAGCATGTTCATATAGTTTATTCTTGAATATCCACTTTGTTCCTATGATAGATTTATCTTTAGGCTTAGGAATAAATGCCCTATACTTGGTTATTTTGAAACTGATTTAACTCTTCTTGCATAGCATTTATTTAACTATTGTCAAACAAAGCTTTATCAATAGAGTTAGGCTCAAACTCAGATAATAAAGCAAAATGGTTTTCAATGTTTCTCAAACTAGCTCTTATTTTAACTTTAGTATTGATATTACCAATCATTTGTGCAGGTGGATCATAAATTTTAAACTTGATAGTTCCATAAGACTTAGATATTACCTAGGTAGGTTTTGATTTAGCCTTTGAATTTTCTTCTGCTCTTGCTTCTGATTGTGATTTTGAATTTGATTTTGGTTTTGGTTCTAAAGATCCTTTTGCCTTAAGTTCTCCCGCTTGATTTTGCTATACGTTATCATTCTTACCTTTGGCTTTCTCATATGAATCACCATCAAAATCATCAACTTTAACTCATTAGCAAATTTAACATTTATGGATTCCTTAACCATTTTAGTAACCTTATTAAACACATGATATGCTTTACTACTTTGGGAATATCCTAAGAATATGCTTTCATTAGCCCTTTCCTCAAACTTACCAAAGTTAATACCTGATTTCTTGAAGTAACATGTAGAACCAAACACGTGAAAATATGATATCGTGGGTTTTCTATCTCTATAAAGTTCATATGATGTTTTCTTAGTGAATAGTCTTATGTACACATGATTGATGATAGAGCATGATATAGATACTACTTTAGCCTAGAAGTATTGTGCTACACCACTTTCATTTAACTAAGTATTTGTTATTTCTTGAATAGTTCTATTTTTATACTCTATTACTTGATGGATTGCTGACCTTTGGCCTCCTCAGTCATGCATGCCTCTAAAGCCTACTGGTACAGACTCATGGATGAACACATAAACCTAATATCACACGTAACCAAAGGGAGTGGGTTTAAGCCGCGAGATGGCTTGAAAAGTAAATGATAGTTGACGGACAGTAGGGGCCTCGTGACCGACGATGGATATGACGTGCCAACGCCTCACATGAGCTTAGGTTGCACTTGATATGACGCACAAGTGTGGCCGGACGTCATTCATCACTAGTTCACACTTGAATGGGCTAGATAAAAATAGCTTAAGAGTAAGCAGGAGGATACTTAGCTCAAGAGAAAAAAAGGTTCAATATATTCTTTTGTATGTCTTCCTTTTGTTGTTACATCATGTGTCTATTTAAAGTGCTTTGTTAGGGCAAATTCTATGTTATATAAAAGACAAAAGAAATACTATTTGCTAACTTAAAAGAAGGATAATGTATAGGAAATTGTGAATTCGTGCATGGTGAATGTATTTTGTTAGAAATGATAGTATGATTGTTAGAAAAGACATGGCACGCGCGTTTGCATGTTTTTAATCTGCAATTCTAGCAATGTTGTGGTCCAAGCAGGGGTAGAACTCTATTTAGGCCTACTTAGCATCAAAAGGGGTTGGATTAAGGTTGGTTCGAGGTTAGTTCATGGACAGCTCATATTGGGGTTAGCCTCAGATGATTGGCTCTTGAAAGTTATGCTCGGCCTCGGTACAGTAGAGATTGCTGTGTTTTGATTTAGTGCTGGGACTACGGTTTAGTGGAGGGCTCGACTTGGCATGCTGGTTGATCACCTCAGCAACATCTTAGATGGTATAGAGAGCAAGGTAACTTGGCATATTAGATTGGGACAAGCGTTGCTCTTTGGCGCTTAACTCACCTTGGACAACTTGACGAACTACCTAAGAGAGCCCTTGGGCTCGGGAATGTGTAATCGGTCTTTGATCCCTATCATCCCCTCCGGGTTATTTAAGATTTAAGATCAAATTTGGTTCGGGCCCAGCTTACTCATCTTCGAGAGTGTAAGGTCGGAGGTCGGCAATATTGAAAAGGTCTGAGACTCCATATCCTTCAGGTTATTCAATCTTATAGGTATTGGCATTGATCTTTTTAAGCACTCTAAAAGGTTTGTTGGCTCTAGGTGATAACTTGCTCTTCCTTAAGTTTGGAAATCGTTCTTTGCTAAGGTGTATCCAGCCTAAATCGCCTGGTCGAAATTCTCTTTTGCTCCATCCTCGGCTTCACTTTTCAAGCTTAATAACAACTTGACCTAGTTGCTCCACAACCTTCTGGTGCATGGTTTTGATGGCTTCGACTTTCTCGACAGTTGGCTGGTCATCATTAGTCCTCGATTGGGGTGCTTGATCTAATGAGAGCTCGAGGTTGAACTCGTAAGCAACTTTGAATGAAGACATGCTTGTGATGCTGTAGACGGTTCGATTGTAGGCGAATTTGATGATCATGTTTTGTTTGATAGTGACCCATAACAAAGTTCTCAGTTTGATTGACAACTTCGGTTTGCCCATTGGTCTATAGATGGTAAGACATGTATAGTAACTTGGTTCCCAATCACTTCCAAAGTATCCTCCAAAAGTGGCTCATATACTTGGGGTCTCGATCTAAAACTATGGTTCTGGACATGCTATGAAACTTAGTCACTTCCTACAAGAAAAAAAAAGAGATAGCCAAAGTATCATTAGTCTTGGAACAAGGCACGAAATGTGCCATCTTGCTAAATTAATTCGCAACCAAGTAGCAATTCGGACCATGGTTTGGTCCTTCCCTCGGGACGTCCTAGGCAATCATACTTTGAAGTCCATACTCAGTTCGGACTATGGTTTGGTCGGGATCAGCAAGGGTTGGTAGTGTCCTTGCTCGACTCGAATTTTCGCTTTTTGGCAGGTTGCACATCTTTCAGCATGGATTGGACATCTCTCTTTATCCTTGGCCAAAAGAATCTAGAGGATAATACCTCATAAGTTCGGCACTTGGTAAAATGTCTTGCGTATTAGTAATTCTCACGTAAAATAGGTTGGGATACATAGTCTCCTCTTCTTGAATAAGTATCCATCTTCCCTGTGATAATCGTCCAGTGTCTGTCCTTCTTCACAACGGGTGTAGATGGGACCAAAGTGTGGGTCCTCAGCATATAAATTCTTGATGGTGGAAAAACCAAGTAGCCTTGCCTGTAGTTCGGTAGGAGGGTATGTCGTCTCGATAGGGTGTCAGCCATTACATTGTTCTTGCTGTTCTTATATTTTACAATATGAGAAAAACCTTCCATAAACTCAACCCACTTGGCTTATCTGTGGGACAACTTTGGTTGGCCTTTTAGATATCTTAAGGATTCATGATTGGTGTGGATCACAAATTCCTTAGTCAATAGATAGTGTTGCCACACCATTAGGGCTTGGATTAAGGAGTAGAACTCTTTATTGTAGACGGTGTAGTTGAGTATGGCTCCTCGAAGTTTCTCATTAAAGTAAGCGATAGGTTAGGCTTCTTACATTAGCATCAGCACAGTACCTATGCCTAGTCCAGACACATCACACTCTACTTCAAATATCTTGTCAAAGTTCGACAGAGCTAAGATGGAGGCTATAGTTAGCCTTTTTTCACTTCCTCAAAACTCTTCCTTTCTTTCTCTCCCTATCTAAATTCAACATTCTTCTTTAAGAGTTTGGTGAGTGGGGCACAATCACATTGAAATTCCTAATGAATCGATGATAAAATGATGCCATGCTGTGGAAGCTTCTCACATCTACAGAATAGGTCGGCTCAGGCCATTCTATGATCGCTTTTATCTTCTCTTCATTGACTCAAATGCCGCCTCTGCTCACAACAAATCCTAAGAGGATCACTTCGGAACAACAAAAGTCACACTTCTTTAGATTGGCATGGAGCTATTTAGCTTAAAGTTTTGTAAGCACTTATTGGAGATGCTCTTGATGCGTCTCCAGGTTGGGACTATATACTAGAATGTCATCAAAATAAACTACGACAAACCTTCCCAGTAACTCTCGAAGCACGTGATTCATAAGTCACATGAATGTGCTCGACACATTACATAGCCTAAATGGCATTACAAGCCATTCATACAAAACATGTTATGTCTTGAAGGCAGTTTTCTACTCATTGCCTTTACGTATTCGAATCTGATGGTATCTAGATTTGAGATTGATTTTGGAGAACACTCTTACTCCACTTAACTCGTCTAGCATATCATCAAGCCTAGGTATGAGATACTTACACTTAATAGTGATTTGATTGATGGCTTGGCTATCCATACACATCTTCCAAGAACCATCCTTCTTCGGCACTAATAAGGCCGACACAACATAAGGGCTTAGGGACTTACGCACATACCCTTTCTTTAAAAGGTCGTCTACTTGCATTTGCAGCTTGGCAACCTATTCAAGGTTTAGCCCATAGGTAGGTTTGTTCAGCAGTGTAGCTCTTAGCTGTAGGTCAATCGCATGCTCGACGCCTCGAATTAGGGGTAGACCCTCCAGTAGCTCCTCTAGAAATAGGTCGACAAAGTCTTTTAGTAGGGTTTTTACCTTGGTTGGCAACTCTTCCTCCTCAGGTCTCATCTCCAGGAGTCTCCTGACAGGCAGATAGGTCGGTCCCTCCAACTCCATTTCTCTTTTCAGTTCTGCTCGGGTAAGTTCCAAAGCCTCCTTCTTAAGGTTCAGCTAAGCTGGGACTGCATGACTTTTACCTGCTCGACAGTTATGGGACTCAATTTCAATCTTCTTCCTTCATGATCTACAGAGCACGTGTTTCTCCTACTATCATATATAATTGCTTGATCGAACATCTATGGTTGTCTAAGTAAAAGGTGGGACGTACTCATAGGCAACACATCATAGAGTACTTTATCTTGATATCTCCCTATACAGATCGGTATAGATACTTTTTTGTTCACTTATATGGCTCCCTTATCACTGAACCAATGAAGCTTATGAGGTTTTGGGTAGGGCATGGTCGGCAATTTTAGCTACTAGATTATAATTGTAGAGGTTGCATTGGTGTAGCTCCCACTGTCCACAATCAGTACGCATAGTGATTCATTTACCTTATACCCAATATAGAAGAGATTTTCCCTTTGCTTTTCTTCAGGCATAGCGCTGACACTGATTGTCCTCCTCAATACTAGAATGGTCGACATGAAGTTGCCTTCCTCACTGTAGATAACTTCCTCCTGAGATAGCTTAATCTGTTTGCCTTCCTTCGACTCTTCTCTTTCCTCATCAGTATTATCGACCTCAATGATTGGTGCCTTGCCTCTGATCACCATGGTTCACCTATTTGGACACTGAGCGACCATGTGCCCAAAGTCTTGGCATTTGAAACACTTGATCTCACTCATCTTCTTCCTTGAACTCTGGCGTTTCTTAAACTTTCTCAGTGGTTCCTTTTACTCTGCTCGAGTAGTTTGAGTGGGTTAGGGCTCAATGACCTTGCTTGATTCCGTTCACATAGGTTTGCTTGGAACAGGTTGGCTACTTCTAGGATGTTTGACGGGTGGTCGAAATCTTCTTGTTTGACGCCTTTCTATTCTCTGTGTGGCCGGATTGCATCATCGAGCATTCTAACATCCAGGGTTTCCAAGACATCCCTAATCTCATACCTTAATTTGCCAATGAATCGAGACACAGTTCGGTCTTGTGGCTCCACAACTTTGCACTTGATCATTAGCATTTGGAACTCTTTAATGTAAGCATCCACACTCGATGCTCCTTGCCTTAGTTCTTGTAGTCTCTTGAAGGCATCCTACAGATAATAGCACGGTACAAACCTCCTCCGCATAACTCTCTTCATTTCATTCCAACTCCTAATCTCTTGCTCTCCTTCCCTTCTTCTAATGGCTTGTAGGTTCTTTCACCATAAGGCAGCATAACTAGTGAACTCCAACATAGCTAGCCTAATCTTTGCATTTTAGGGCACTTCGTGGCATTCAAACTGCTTTTCAATTTGATCTACCATATCAAGGTAGTCCTTAGCATCACCACTTCTAGAGATACTTGGAATACGCATCTTCAATACCTCAACCCTAAGGGCTCGTACATTCCTTTCCTCAGGTTCGTAGTACTCTTTTGCCTCATCACCTCCTTTTACTTCCTCTTCAATTTCTTTAAGTACTAGTCTTCGTTTAGCATCCCTACCAATTCCTTCAGCTCGAGGTGGTCGAGCTGGAATGTTATCCTGGCTAAACTAACCATTGCCTCAGCTTTGTTGTTCGCGTTCCCTAGTGGGGTTGTTTCTAGCTCCCTGTCTGTCTTCTTAGATAACAATCACTAGATTAGTTACCAAATCGGTAAGCTTATCCAAGCGGTCACCTATTGACTGCGGTGAGGAGCTTTCTTATTGTCCTTGACCATGTCAAGTACCACTTTCTTAGTTTCTTAAAGTCCCTTGCACACTTGAATCTAACATTGATGTTTACTTCACAATGATGATTTCCCAACAAATACACAGTCACCTACACTCTGTTTTGGCGTATTGAAAATAGGGGAAAAATAGAGTATAAAATACTTCTTACTACAAACTTCAAAGCTAACAATAGAACCAATTTTACACGAGAGTAGTAACAAACTATTAAAAGAACACAGTAGCAGAATCCAACTTCAAACGTAGCCAAGCTTTGATACTAAGATGATATGGACTCGTAGATGAATACATGTAACCAAAGGAGGTGGGTCCAAGCCTCGAGATGGCTTGAAAAGTAAATGATAGTCGAGGGAGAGCAGGGGTTCCTTTGCACTGACGATGGATATGATGTACTAATACCTTATACGAGCTCAAGTTACACTTGATTTAATGCATAAGTGTGGCCGGAGGTCACTCGCCACTAGTTCATGCTCAAATAGGCTAGATAAAAGTAGCTCAAGAGTAAGTAGGAGGATACTTAGCTTAAGAGAAAAAAGGTTCAGTATATTCTTCTGTATGTCTCCCTTTTGTTGTTACATTATGTGTCTATTTAAATTGCCTTATTAAGGCAAATTTTATGTTACAGAAAAGACAAAAGAAATACTATTTGCTAACTTAAAAGAAGGATAATGTACAGGAAATCGTAAATTCGTATGTAGCGAACGTATTTTATCAAAGAGGATAGTACAGTTATTAGAAAGGACATGGCATACGCATTTGTATGTTTTTAATTTGCGATTCTAGCAATGTTGTGGTCCAAGCAGGGGTGGAACTTTATTCAAGCCTACTCGGTGTCAGAAGGGGGTGGATTAGGGTAGGTTTAAGGACGGCTCACATTGGGGTTGGCCTCAGATGGTTGGCTCCTGAATGTTATGCTCGGCTTCGATATAGTAAAGATTGCTATGTTCTAATTTAGCGCTTGGACTATGATTTAGTGGAGGGCTTGGTTCGGTATGTTGGTTGATCACCTTAGCAACATCTTGGATGGTATGGAGAGCAAAGTAGCTCAGCAAATCGAACTGCAACAAGTGCTGCTCCTCGGCGCTTAACTCACCTTGGACAACTCGACAGACCACTTGAGAGAGCCCTTAGGCTAGGGAACGTGTAATTGGTCAATGATCTTTATCACCTATAGTCTTTCGCTACAAAATTCTCTCTTGTCAACCTGTCGAGGACAAGCACCAATGCATGGAAGAACAGTGGGTAAACTCTTTGAAGTCCTAATTCAGATACACTCTTCTCTGCATAGACCCCTACCCAATCACCGACTCACTTGCCAAGGCTAAGGTAATTACACGACGAGCCAAATTCCAATTTACAGACATGACAAGTACCGAGGCCGAGGCCTTAACATGCCGAACCTTACTTATTCGACCTACATAACCATAGCATCCCTCATTCATCTTGGCAACTCTAATTAGCATTCGTTAGCAGCAGCCACAACATCCTTATAGCTCAGCCACCATACCCTGAGATTCCTTGACACTAACCCATTGAAAGGATGCCACTTGTCCTTATTTTTTTGACACTTATACTATATTCCTTTTCATCATTTATCTTATTCACCTTTTGGTACAAATTAGGAATCTTTTTTCTTCATTGTCTTTTATGTAATTTTCCATATTTGTATTATTGCCCTAAATGACTTACTATAAATAGTCATTTCACTGTAGCCATAAGAGACATCTTACACTTTTTCTAATATTGAATATACTTATTCTTATGAGATATCCTTCTTTAAGTACAATTCTTTTACACTCTTATCTAATTTTGTCAAGTAGTTCAAAATTAGTGGTGAGTGGACCTTAAAGTTAGCTTGTAAGTCATTTCAAGCGAAGTGTTAAGTCGAATCATGTTCATTGGTGTATCATATCATATTCATTGGTGTGTCACATCCTCTGAGCAACTTTATGGAAGCTATTATGTTTTCCAACCCTTCCATTTTATTTTTCTTTGATATCTTGAAGGACTTGCTTAGTTATTATTCTTTACGGTAAGTCTTAGTGATAACACAGCTCTTAGACACATCACTACTCCATTTTGTTGTGGAGTATAAGGTGTAGAAATGTTATGAATTATACCATTACTCTCACAAAATGTTATGAATTCTAAAATATCAAATTCTTTTCCATGATCTGTCTTAAGACTAATTACAAAAATTGCTTTTTCGTTTGAGCTTGTTTAGCAAAAACCTCAAAACTCTTAAATGCATCACTTTTATACCTAGAAAAAAGAACCCATGTAAATCTAGAATAATCATCTACTATCATTAAGCCATATTTTTTTCTACCTAAGCTCAATGTACGTATATGACCAAACAAATCAAGATGTAATAATTCTAAAGGTTCCTTAGCTAATATAATATTCTTTGGTTTATGTGAAATAACACTTAATTTATTCTCAATAAATGTGGTACAATGAAAATCATCCTTAATATACAGTTTAGGCAAACCAAAAACAAGATTATTTTTAGACAAATTATCTAATTGATGGAAGTTAACATCACCAAGCTTTTTATGTCGTAAAAAATGCATTATCATAAGCACTCTAGAAACAATTTTCAGTTTCTACTTTAGCTGGTTCAACAAGATATATGTTCTTTTTTCTATAGCCTTTAAACAACTTAGTACCATTTTTATCACATGCCTCAACTTTATCCTTATCAAAAACCATTTCATAGCCCTTATCACACAATTGACTTATGCTCAACAAATGATGTTTTAAGCCTCTAATAAGACTAGCATTTTCTATAGTATGAGGAGGTAGACCGATTTTAGCAATTGCAATGATTTTGCTCTTACTATCATCTCTAAACTTTACATAGCCTCTTTCTTTCCATTCTAAACTTGTGAACAATGAAGCAACACTACTCATGTGATGTGAACACCTACTATTTAGGTACCATGTTCCTTTCAATCTTACTCCATGTTCCTATAAGTATTAAAATAGAGTTAATTTCTTTTTGGTTCCTAAACTATCTTGTGTCTACAAAAATTTAAGCTTGTATTATATAAAAACCTAGCTTGTTGTATACTAAGCTTGTTCATTTTATAGAAGCAATGTTTTTCAATAAAACCGAGTCTATTGCAAAAGAAACAAGCATAAGAATTAGATGATCTATACTTGTTACTTACCCTTTTTTTTTTTCAAATTTTGACTTTTATAGCCTTTGAATCTACTTTTGATGTATCATCTGAATGGATACTTGTTATTTCAACTAGTATATCTTTTGTTATATCGATTTCTTTGCACATCAAACTTAGCCTTAACATGCACATTGTTATTATCAATAGATTCCATTCTAACTACTTTCTTGGCTTTGACAAATATGGTTTTGTTACCAGACTTAGAAGTTTCACTATGTTCATAACTAGTCCACTTTTAAAGCTATCTAACCTTTATGATGATAACAATAATTGTAATTTCTTGTCACTTTCATTGAACTTGTTAAAGGTTGTATCTATTGTGCAAGTTAGATCATTAATTCTATCCTTTAAGTCTTTAATTTTCTCTTTTAGCATCAAATTCTCCTTTTTCAAACTATCTTGTGTTGTCCTTAGGTTTTCATTATCTATCTATAAAACTTCAGTATCATTTTTCAATATACCATTTTTATCTACTAACAATGAGTTTGTTTATAATAATGGATCCTTTTCACTTTTCATAGCTTTAATTTCATGATCTTATTTATTTAACTCAGAGTTAGCCCTTTTAAGTGCTCTTAAAGACTCTTAATCTATTATTTAACACTCTTAGGCATAATATCATCATCATCATTAGAATTTACCTCTAAAAGAGCCATTAGACATAGATTGGCTTCATCGTCTATTTCTAAATTTGATTCTGAATCAAGTTTTTATTCATCCAGGTCACTTCAAGTGGCTAATAAAGATTTCTACTTCTTCTTGTACTTTTCCAATTTTTTTAATAACATTGGACATTCATACTTGATGTACCTAGGTTTCTTGCATTCGTAGTACACCAATTCCTTTTTCTTCTTTTGCACTTTCTTCTCCTTCTTTTCCTTTTTCTCTTCTTTATAATTCTTTTCTGCATCATACTTAGAATGATTAGTGGAAGAACGTTTATTAAGGAACCTTTTCTTACCTTTATTCTTAAGAATCCTGTTCAGTCTTTTTACCAGAAGTGTGATGTCCTCATCATCTTGTGGTTCTAAATCTGATTCTGATTCAGATTTTGAATTACCTTCTTGAGCCTTGAATACAATAATCTTCTTACTACTCTCTAGTTCATTGACATGCTTGATATGAGATTCATAAGTAAGCAGTCTTTTTCTAAGTTGGCTAGTAGTCATCTTTGTCAAATCTCGGGCTTCTTTGATTGCCGTTTTCTTAGCATTCCATTATCTAAGTAAAATCCTTAGTATCTTGCGAACAAAGTAAGAGTCTTCAGTCTTTTTACCTATCAAGTCCAATTCATTAGTAATAGTAGAAAAATGATTGAATACATCTCAAATATTTTCACTTGATTGAAATCTAAACATTTCATATTGTTGAAGCAATAAGTTGATCCAAGTGTTCTTAATTGTGGTTATTCCTTCATAAGTTTCATTCAAAGTATCCCAAATATCCTTTATAATCCTACAAGATGAAATAAGATAATATTTAGAAGGTGCTGTTGTCATTAATAATAGATGCTTAGCTCGATTATTCTTTTCAATCTTTTTCTTCTTGGCATTCATAAGTGTTGAATCTCCATCCGTAGTAATTTAAATGTCTCCGCACTTAATGATTTCCAATGATCTAAAATCAATTGCTTTGACATATGTCTCCATCCCACATTTCTAATATGCAAAGTTAATACCATCAAAATAAGGAGCACGATTTATAGCGACAGATATATTGTTTTCTACTATAGACCTTTGAGCTCTAGATAATCAAGAGCTAAGCTTTAATACCAATTGTAAGTTTCAAAAGCAATCAAGAGAGGGAGAAGGAGAAGGGGGTAGGGTAGAGGTAGGGGTTGTATGATGGAGGAAGGTGTATGTGAATTGGTAACTTAAAAGTTTAAATTTTTTTCGCAAAACTAAATTTAAAAGCGCCCCTTTTGATTGCTTATTCAAATTTGGCCCAAAACAATATCTTCAAAAAGTAAAGAGAGAATAGGAATAAGAAGATTAGGCAAGAACTTTATAATGCTTCGGCCTTATGCCTACTATAATTTTCTAACTCCATTGTTGAGGACCTGATTATCCACATCAATTTTGTTTCACTATCCACATTTCATTAACTTCAATAAGAGAGAAATAATTGCAAGTCTTCTGTTCTGTCTTACTAGGCTACTCTTGTCTATACATAGATCTACACAAATTTGAGTCTCTCCTCTAACACAAAACCTATGACACAAATAATTATGTTTATAGAGGCTATGAGGACAGAACATAAAGATTCTCTCAAATAAAGTACATAATGAAATTAGAATATAAAAGTAGACTAGATAGCATTGTCTATAAATTAGATTCTAAATATGGTTCTGAATTATCTTGAATATCAAGCTTTTAGAAAATGAATGTAGCTCTAATCTGATGAGCTCTATCTTGAAAAATTTGAACCTATCTTCATTTTATATCTTCTAATGCAATGTCTTTTTTCTATAATTTTGGATAACTCTTAATCAAATCTTGAATAACTTGAAAAATCTTGACTTAGCTGTTAATAGATGTGATCCCTTTAGATGTGGAAACCAAATCATACTCGAAGTTGAATTCAATTTGAACGTTGTATTGCTGCTCTTTTATTTGAAGAAATTTGCAAATATTTTTTAACAATTGCCTTAGTTTCTCTTCATATTTCTTCAATATAATTCTTAAAAAATTGAATCCTTTATGGAAATTCATATCTCCTAAGATTTTGAAGTAAATCTTGATGCTTGATGCCTTCAAATTTTTTAATCTTGAAGCTTCTGGAGTAATCTTGCTACTATCTTGTTCATAAGCATTCTAGTAAGTCTAGTATAATTAGGTAAATATGCTTTGAAAATATTTGTATAATAGCTCCTTTGAATTTGATAAAAATCTGTATCAACAAAATAAAATTTATCCCTATACTAATATATCTCCTTGCATATGTCCTTATTCTTTCTTGTTTTGAATTCCAATAAAGTCTAAATTGAACTCCTTAAGATTCTCCATATATTTTGATAATAGTCCTTTAATAATCTCATGAAAACTTTGACAAAAATGCCTTAAGTAAAATCTGCTCACTTTTATAAGATATCATATGCAATTAAGCTTATCCTTAAAATAAATATTTTTATTCCAACTTAATCCTTGTGGATTTAATTAACTAACTTTATGGAACGTGTTGGACATATTACCTATGGAGCTAGGCCTTCAAATGTTTATAAACCTAAAATACTTCTGGAAATATTAAACTTTGTAACTTTTGATACTATACTCAAGGTTCTGAATTTTTCTTTAAATTTAGTTCTGATTTTCAAAATCCGTAATGAGACAAAATTCTTATTTCTTGTTCATTTACTTGTATACTTGATAAACCTGTTAGATATTTCTCTTTTTGTTATTATCAAAACATTTATAAGAGAACTCAATACCTTAAAACCCTTAACTTGCATAAATCCATCAATATTATAACTTTCTTTTCTTTTCTTTTTATTTTTTAGAGATTAGATACCTCAAATGTAGTTCTATAGACATTACCTACTAAGAAATTTTTCTTTTTTCTTTTTTCCTTCCTCTTTCTTTCTTTCTTTATTTTTTTCAAGAAGATGCAAATATGGATGGGTACATTTTATGTGTGTTATGTTCTTCAAATGGACAATGGCATTTTGAGAAAATCTATAGAGTATAAGTATCAAGGGTTGAAGTGCATTTAAATGTGCTAAATAAATAACTAGAGTCCTTGTTATGAAGGGGATCTATAGCATAGTCACTTAAATTAAAATTAACGTCATTTTTGAGTTGTAGTAAGGTCTTGGTTCAATTTTTTTTTTCTATTTCTTATCTATATCCGATCTTCATTTAGTTAATATATGATGTTTGCAAAACTATCTTTTTTTGCATCTTATTTGTTTTTATTTTATAATTATAAAGTAGTAGTGATTAGAGTATCAAAACTAAAAAGTGAAAATTTATATGCTTTTAAGAGAAGATGAAAAAAATATATGCATTAGAAAGGGATAATTGAATTGGGATTTGTATAAAATGAATAAAATAAAGGATAAATAAATTTAAACTTATAGGGATTTATCAAGCCTTTAATTTTTAAAATAAGAATATATATATTTTTTTATTTATTTTTTTAATTATATTTTTCATATTTTTGATATCTTATTCTTATCAAACGTAAGATTCAAATTGATGTAAAAAGATACCAAAAAAGGAGAGAAAAAGCTAAACCAAATAAACCCTAAATTAATCGGTTTATTAGGAAGATCATTTGTAAGTTTGAAAGATATAATTTATTCTCGTAGATAACTGTAAAATAATTAATCATTCTTTTAGAAACATTAATCAGTAATTAGTGTATGCTACGTACAAGTTTGCACCATTTAGATAGAAATTTATCTATATAACAAGATAGCGGCTTCTCAAAGAATCATCAGAAGCGTGGCGGGCCATAATATATCGCACAGAAATTTCAAAGTAAAGTCTCTAGGGCTCAACTTATCTTCCAATAAAGCCTAGAACACTTCAAGAAAAAACATTACATATATATAATAGGACAAAGTAGGCGTGTACGATGAATTCAGGATTAACCAAATTTGATGTTGTGTGTTCGGATCTCTCTCTCTCTCTCTCAAGGCATTAATGTTACTAACATTTCACTTAATAACACATATAGTTGAAGTGTTGACATTTAATAGTTTTTATAGAATATGAATGGTAATTTTTAATATAGTCAAGTTGATATCCTATTATATCAGAGAAGTTGTCGTTTTCCGATTAAGTGCTGTACCCCAATCTCCATGGTCTGTCACTCATTTAATCTTCTTATATGATTATTTCATGAGCTTCAATGAAACAAATTCTTCTTAATGGAAAAAGTAACTATTCATTTTCTTTTCTGAAAAAATTAAACATGCACAGCCTTATTTGCATAAATCATACGATTCAAAAGCACATATAACAAATCCAAACATATAGTAATACCATTATAATTTTCATATGAGCAGAACTCCTTATTCGTGCTTATAAGCATGAGATCAGTAGAGATCATGGAACAGCAATCTTTGTGCTGTCAAGAAACGAAATAAACCTATTATCAGTAATTGAGACACATTACGAGGAGATTCAAATGGACATAAGTGGTGTGTGTATTTCTGGATTTCTTTTCATAGACGCACTCCCAACTTTTTCAATCACAAAATGCTAGCTTACGCTTGAACAGCTCTAGGACGTGACAAGCAAGTCCAACAATAGAAACACCCATTAGAGTCTTTATCAAACTCAAAAACCTTCTCACAAATTGTGAGAGCTACTAAACGTAACACTGCACATTTTTGGCTGGCCTACTTGCTCAAGAAAAAGATTGCATACGCACCTCATAGACTCGATTAGATTCATTGTTTTGTGAAGACATAAGGTAAAAGGACATTACTAAATTCTAACGATGAATTATTGAGACGTTTCAATGTGCCAAACTCTGGTTTTGCGTGGTAGATGTTTATCATGGCCATAAAGAGAGAGAGAGATGGGTTAGTTAGACCTAGCCTAGAACCGGCATGGTGGTTCAAAAGCCCACCTGGACCATGAAATCCAGGCCTGAATTGGCTTGAGAACTGCTGATTGAAACCAGTCAAATTTTAAAAAAAAAAAAAAGAAAAAAAGAAAAAAACATAAAAATATGATATATTTATATATAAATATCTATGATAGATATACGCATATATTACATATAATATGATAATATGTACATATTGCATTACATATATATATATACTCAATAAGAGAAATAAAAAACAGAAAAATTTGCTGATTCACAGGTCTCAAAACCAGCATGCCTCGTGGATTGGCTCAAAACCGGGCATTCTCGGCCGATGATAGTTCCTTTTGTTTTAGAACTGCGATCCGACTGCTCCCGACAATTAGGCCCGTTCCCTCGGTTTAAGCTTAATGTAAAAATAATTGTATGCTTTACTGGTTTTTTTTTTTTTTTATACATGTAAGAGACGTTTTACGGTATACCAATTTAAAAATATTAAATTTAAAACATTATTAAAGATCGATAGAAAGGATAGATGAAACCAGTTGAGGATTAGGTTTATGGTGCCAATGATTGAGGGTCCGAGACGTGGCTTATTGTCAATAAACATTCTAATTATATGATACAGAGGACCTTAGCCGTGCCTGTAGCTGAGTTTGCATTTACTATTTTTTGGAAAGTTACGAAAAATTACAAGTCCATCGTAAAGGGTTTTCTTTCACAGAGACTCTGACCAGCTGTCAATCAAAGGATATATGATCTTGAAATTATTTGTTCCTATTATTTGCAATTCTTGAAATTATCACACATCACAAGACAACTCATGAGGTTGAAAAACATACTAAGGATGCAACTAAGAGGGTTGTAATAAGATTTTCGATCCAAAATCTTATAAGGTATTTTTTGACGAGGTTTTACGATGGATTTTAGAAAATACCTAAAAACTTTATATGGTTTTCGAATGGGTTTTGAGTTTTATAAAAAATCTATTGGAAAACCTGTTACTTAGTAAGAAATAAGTAACTTAAATATCATATATTATAAAAAATAAAAATTATCAGTAAGAAAATTAGTGAATTTCTAGATTTCATACTTTTGATTAAGTATAAATGTGATGTTATTATGTTTTATTATAATAAAGTAAAAGGTAGATCCTTTTGGATTTACAATATTATAAAGATGTTGTTATATTTTGATATGCAAGCATCAAATTTTCCTTACCTACAGAGTTGATTCTTATATTTACGACTTGTTTCTTTATTTTATATTTTTGTCAGTAAGAAAGAATTTTTCTCCCCTTATTGAAGGGTAAAACTATGTAGATAATAATTATAAAAATATTCACATTATAATGTATACCATTTTTTTGTTTACATAGTATAAAAGCATTTTTTTTTATACGAGAATAATAAGATTTAATTAGGCAATAGTTTTAGACGTTTTTTTTACTTATAACAAAAATGGAGAGCTTACTGTTTATAGAAATAAATTCTCTGTAATTTCTAGTTCAATATTCCATTGTTAATTCGTAGTACTGCTATACTTCTATAGATTTTCAGTACTTTACTTTTCCTAATTTACATTTCATACCTATTTAATTTGTGCAATTAAATTAATAAAACTTACCGTTAAGGAAAAAAAAGAAAAAAGAAAAATGGGTTCCAAGTTTAGGAGCTAGATTTTCTAATGGGCTTATTAAGTAGGTTTCAGGTAATACTTTCAAAACCCTATAAGATTTTAAGAGAGTTTTGAAACACCTTACAGATAATGGGATGGGTACTAAGATTGCCAAATCCATCCCAAATCCACTCTGATTGCATCCTTACACTTGACCAAGATGTTGGTATGAACTAGGGACGTAACTTAGCAGTTGGAAGGGTGTGCAATTTTACATCCTAACTTGTTCTTTATGCCTTATGTATTGATAGCAGTTTTCCAATTAATGCAATTTGACACAATGGTTTTAATCTCTATTTGCTTTTATAAAGAAAGTAAGAAAGTTTGTTAAATTATATGCACCTACAAAATGTGCAGAATTACCTACTATCGGAAGGAAAGTGAAAATAATAATAATAATAAATTACATAGACTACCATGAAAATTTTCAAAAATTATACTGTCTTTTAGTTCTTTTATTTTTCCTAAAAATCAACACCTACCTACCCTAAAATAAGCATGGACCTCAATTTTATTCTTGATTAGGTTACCATGTGTGAAATAAATTCATGTAGGTGCTTACATGATAATATCCATGTTAATTTAATTAAATTTTATAAATATTTAGCCAGTTTCATTGCATATTACAACTAAGCAGAGGAGAATTCAAACCTAATATATTTCATATTTATACCACTAGTGCATAATAGCTTTAGCCTATACATTTAAATTAATACAGGCTTTTTTAGTTATTTTTTAGCTTTAGTTTATTTAATTAATTAAGTGTACGAATAAATCGTCATGTAAGTATCTATATAAGCTTATTTCACACATTGCATTGTAGTTAGGAAAAGAAGGGGGGCCTTGCTTGTTTTAGAGATTGCAAGTGTGGACTTTTGAAAAAGTTGGGGGCAGTATATTTTTTAAAGTTTTTACAAGTGGTACACACAATTTACCCAAGAAAAAACCCAGCTTTATATGGATATATATGTATATATATATATTGGTAGATGCACATAGTTCTCTTATGGTCTTTAATAACTCGACTCAATTAAGGTTATTATAAATTAGTAATATAAATATTGATTTTTCAATGGGATGGACCGAGTTTAATTCCCCCATCCCCTAAAGTTGTAGAATGTATACTAGTTGGTAAAAAGAATAGCTTCTATACTAAATAGGCTCATATACTTAGTAGATCCTTTACAAGGCAATTAGATTTATATAAATCTCTTCAAGAAGCCAATTAATAGCTCTAGAAAGCATTATTCATTTTAGCGGTTGATATTGAAACAATTCAGTAATAGTCATCAATCTCTAAATTCTATAAGTATCACCTAGCCCTCTTCATCTAAAGAAGCCAAAGATTTTAGATATCATATGCCATGTTAAAAGACTAAAGCTTAGTGCATCAAGCTATCGCAACTCTAAAAATCAAGCATTGAAAATTAAACCATTCATATTCATCTAACATTGGAGTTGATTTTAGTTTTATTTAGATCACCTCTTCCTCCTCTTGATCCTTCTCAACATAGTTGTTAAAATTGTAGTCAATTATATGACTCTATAAATTTATAATTTTATGATATTTTTCTAAGGTTAAAACAAATGTAAAATCGTTTATGTGTAAACATTTGGTAGAATTATGAATTTTGATGTATGATTTTACTAACTTACCATTTTACATTTTGTATAATTTTATACGATTTTACCAAATCTATAAATTTAAAGTAATAGTGGAATCACAATTTCAATAGTCATACTTCTCAATCTCATCTATGGATGTAATTAGGCAGGTTTTTATAAGGTATCTAACTTGCACAACTCGATATATACCTTATAGTATTTGGGATGGACATAAAGATCTTTTCTAAAACTTTGTAAGGTATAGGGTTGGATTTTTAGACAAATATAACATCTGATAAAGATTTCAAACTTGGTAAAATATTGAACACATTACCTAAGTGTCTTTTATATATATATATATATTTAAAACCTTAAAGCAGTATATAACAAAAAAAAAAAAAAAAGCTTAAGCCCTAGTGTATCATATTTATTTTACTTCATCATCTTCTTTATTTAAAACAACAATACTGATATGCAACGTCAAGGACAAATAAGGGCGACAGTGTTGAGGATGGATCCAAGCTCACAAAAAGCTTGAAATGAAAGATGGCAAACACATGAAATAGAAAAAAGATAAGCAAAAACCACAAGCAACCCCAAGGATATGATGCATCAAGAGAATTACGTAGACTCACTAACTAGTCGATCTGATTCGTGAATAGTTCAATGAGGCCATTCACTACACAATCTTACTCAAGGGATAGGATAAGAGTTAGAAGAGAACAAGCTAATAGCTTACAATAAGAATTTAGTACATATAATGATAAGGATATCCTTGTAGCTACATGTAAGAAAGGTATTTATACCGAAGAAACTAAGGCTACTTTCTATATATGGAAAAGAAAAAAAGGGTACTATACAAAATAAGTTACATATAAGAAATAAGTAAGGTTATAAAAGAAAATGCAAAAATAGAAGCTTTGGATGGTAAATTTTGTCATGTGGGGGTTGGGACTCGAGGCTAGTAGCTACTGAAGAGCTCTTAAGAAAATAGATAAAATAGTACGGTCAGATTAAATGGATGCCCTGCTGCACTATGGGTACACTTAGATGACGTGAGCTCGAATAGGACCTTTACAGTACGAAGCAAAGATGGCTGAGCTAGTGAGCAAGCTAGCCAATCTGAAGGGTAAGCAATTTGGAATCCCTTCAAGTTGGAGTTTGACAACTAATGATAATGGACAGGGTAGAGATTGGCTTGGCAGTTTTGGTTCGCTGTAAATAGGAGCTTAGACTCTTCTTGTGTTGGTTGGCTAGAGATGATATGTTTAGTAAGGTCCTTAAGTCTTCGCGCTTGTGCTCTAATCATGGGTCTAGAGGGTTAATTCTAATCATATAACCCCCAAACCCACTGCACAAACAACCCCCACCAAACCCCACCCCATAACCCCCCTCCCCTCCTCTCTCTCTCTCTCTCTCTTATAAGTTATTTAATATGTATGGGATTTCAATGAGTAAGAGAAAGATGTTATAACTTGTTAAGCATCGGCATTACATCTTTTATTATTGTAGTTTGTTATGACCAATAATGAAGTTTTTCATTTTAAGAAAACTGTTAAACTTATTAATTGCAATTTTTTCCTACTTAATCTACTATATATTTTCATTATTTTTTATGATTAAAAAAAGTACTTTTGTTAAAATTATATTAACTAAATAGACGGGTTTTAGTCGTGTTGTAGGTTTTCCATTAGCTTAGCAAACAATTTTTTATAACGGGGTGAAAAACTATATAGGACTTGGGATGGATTTGGGAGATCTTATGAGTTATCGAGACAGATTCTAATTTTACAAAATTGTTCGAAATCTACTTAATTATATCTCTAATTTTAGCCTATTTGACATGTCATGTTAAGAGATAGCACCCTTCTCATCTCATATAAAGCACATAAGTTACATTCAATGCACAAAATACTTATCCAACAATGCCTACATTTACAACTCTCTTTATTGCTTTAGCTAAACATTACCTTTTCAAAACAAAATGAACAAATTACCTTTAATATTCAATTAAGATCCTAAAATTTGAAAAGCAATAAGAAATCATTTGAATTTTTCACTTGGAAAGGCCTCATCTATGAGAAAAGTTTCAATGGTACTAATAAACTATGTAAATCAATGAGTGGTGTACAAGTAAAAATAAATTTTTCACACGTAAAAATATAATTGGTATTTTTTTTAAAAGATACATTTCTTCATTATTATGTATCAGAATTTTATTGGTACTTACATATTGCTTATCAATCCGCACAGCGTATTAGTATTATTGAATCTTTTTTCCTCGTCTACACCGAATCTCAAGGTGAAATGAATAACTAATTAGAGTGGAACGAAAGCTCCTCACTCACATGAAGATGAATTTCTTACTTATTATTTGTGTGTGTGTGTGTGTTATGAAGCATAGGTCGTATTCAAGTGAGACAAAATCTCAAAGCTACATTTCATTATAGCACCTATAATTAAAGGTGTAAGTACGACGAATTAAAAAATTTTGTCTCACTTAAATACTAGCTTTTCTAACCTACCTTGCTTAATTCGTAGGTTAAGGCAAGCTAACCTATTGCAGGGTGGGTTAGCCCACCAACCCCCCCCCCCCCCCCCCCCCCCCCCCCCCACAAAAAAAAAAAAGAAAG
>JAMXBB010000007.1:96750624-96812187 GCA_024138015.1 Lumnitzera littorea
CCAAAAAAAAAAAAAGAAAGAAAGAAAGAAAACTTGTAATGCTCTATTCGTGCATTTAATTTAGGTGCATTTTGGGTCGTAAGATTAAGCCTTCACAAATGTAGTTGATATTATATTTTATTTCAAAATATATTCATTCATTGAAATCGAAGTAATCCTACATAATATGCTCATATCCAATTAACCATAATTATATTGTTTAATATATCATATGGTAATAATGTGTTTATTATTAACTATTTGTAATAGCAAATGATAAATATAGTATATGGTTACCTTATATATTACCAACTTGTATGAAACATTCAAAATAATTGTATAATAAAGTTGATCATCATATTAATATTATAGTGTATATGATCATTATTATTATGTAAAGCTAATTATAAACATAGTTTGATATGTTGTTAAATAAGTCCAAGAAAATATTTATTTCTTTTGTTTTCTTATCTTTATGTTTAACTTCTATGAAGTTTATAAACGTCGATGCAAATATATGTATGTATGTTATCAATATATTTTTGTGGAAAGATTAGAACTTTATTTGTCTGAAAAGAAATAAAAATTAAATATTATAGTAAATAAAAGTCAAATATAAATATTGGAACTGATAGGATTGTGAATTTTGATTTATAATTTGTGAATATTCTCATAATGCATTCATTGGAAATGAAGAATAGTATAATTTGCAGGTTGACTCAATTGACCAACTTAACCTACTAAACTACAGTAAGATAGGTTAGGCTAGAAATTCCAACCTACATACAGTAGGTTACCTACTTAACTAGTGTACTAATGTGGGATGGGGGTGGTTTGTCCCACTTGACCCTCTTGCATAACTCTACTCGTGATATGTGTGTGTGTGTGTGTGTGTGTGTATATATATATATATATATAGAGAGAGAGAGAGAGGCGCCTAAACCTGTTTCACAATTGCTAAAAATTACATTTATAATTCTTTTCTAAGGAAGAGTGAATATATATTTTTATGTAATTACCATAAATAATTTCTCTTTATTTTTTTCTTTTATATAACAAAATAATTATTTTATTGAAAAAATCTAATATGTTAATGTTTTCAATTTCTGGTTTATACTTTTGGTTGTTCACTTGTCGATGGCAAGTAGGCAATGTACAAAGATCTAAGAGTGGAATAGGGAGTAATTCTTGCAAATATGTGAGAAAAAGGTGATGTGGTGGTTTGGTGTGATGACTCAATAGGCAACAGTTGAAGAGAGTGTAGTATAGGCTTGATAATTGTTTTACTAACTACCATCATAGGAAAACTACAATATTTTCATTAATGAGTATCCAATATTTAAAGAGTACATGTTTTTAATTGGTGGACAATGCATGCAATATTACATAATTTACTTTTTTTTTATTTGTTAAAGATACCATAAAAAGGGTTGTAGGAAACCTTTTGGCTTTAATAATATAGATACATAAATATAATAACCAATCATATAGAGTTGTATGTTAGCTACATGGCCTATAACAATGAGAAAATACATAAAAGTATTATTGTGATGGTTTGCATAAAAATAGGATAGTGGAAAAACTGATGGATATTTTTAGTTTTATTAGTATATTTAATAACATTATCACTTTATCAAAACTTTTAAAATATGAGGATAAGAACTATACACAAAATGAGGAGTAAATACTATTACAAAATATCAAATATACTTAAATTGTGATATCCTCTTTAATAATATAGATATAAATAGTAGAAAAGAGAAATATAGATAAACATGTATGTTAATGATAAATATTATTTGAATAAAAAAATAATACTAGAAATACAAAACATGCATTATTTGCTTTAATAATACACACACAAAGCCCTCTACACAAACATATATATAATATAATATAATATTGTGTTGTAACACATGTCTACCATTTTTATTAAAAAAATTATATCAATACAAATCACATAATTTTAATTACCTAAATATTAGTGTAAAATCTCACCTACTAAACGCGATATCCATACATAATAAATTAAATTAATGCAACTACTCTAATGTCACATTTTTAACGTGTGTCAAACATTTACTCTAATGTTGCATCTTCAACTTGCAATAATCATATAAAATAAAATAACTTTAATATCACATCTTCAACATACGACAATATAATTTCATATGTATAACACGCAATATATGTACAAAAAGGTAAAATGGCATGTTCGTTGGCATTTATATAATTATTTTTATATAATTACTTTTATATATTTGCTACTTGTGTAATTAAACCAATGGGGATAGGTAAAAATATAAATTATCTCTCCCATTTTTGTCGAATGGAAAGTTAAAAAAAAAATAAATTGTAACTAAGGTGGACGAACCCAGCCCATTCGATACATTGTCCATTCCTTGCTCATCATTTATAAGATACATAGCCCAGAAAGTTCAAAAGCTAATTCTTAAGCTCACTTCTGGGTAGATAAAAAGATAATCCCATGCGTAGTGATAAAGCTTTCAAGTAGGCATTTGAACTCGAAAACCAAGAACCAAAAACTGAATCACATCGAATTTTGGGTTCTGATTCTTGGATGTATTGGTAATAGCTTAAAAACTGTATTTAGCAAATAGGTAAGCCAAGCCTAAATCTTGTGTTGAATTCCTAGTTTTCGGTCATTTCGGGGCATGGTTCCTCTATATTTTCTATTTTCTTCATTTTTTATGCTCGACTGTGACCGGTCTATTAGCAGCTCTAACTAAACCGACTTGTGAGGACCTATACGTTGCTTTTAGTTTTTGTTTGGCTTTAGACATTATAAATAAATATATCTATAACCAGTATTGTTAAATCTAGTATGACTTATATGATTCAACCGGTGGTCTGACCTTAGTTTAACTCTGATTTAACTCACTGATCAAACTTATTTTTCCTTTTAATCCTTTATTCTTTAACATGCTTGGATCAATTGCTAAGATCAAATTTAGCAATATTGTATATAATCACGCATAAGTGTATGGTAAATATTCCTAAAGATATATAGATAACAATGCCGTCCATAAGAAAATTGGTCCATTTGATGTTGTTAATCCGGAGAAAGTCTATTATATTTTGCTTTGCAAAAGCCTCACGGGTTCCAAATTTGATAACGAACATGTTCATGTTGATAGGATTTTCAATTCAATTTGGCCACTATTGACCCTACGTTGAACTTGAAGGTAGAACCAGTCTGTTATATACTCTTACCTGAACGAAAATATCGAAGACTCGTACCTATTGAATCTTTTTTCCTCCTATACTCTTCCAATCTTTATGTCTATGTTTTATTTACCTAAAAAACAATTCCTCCAAATCTGGTGAGTGAAAAATCTAGGAAATACTATACTGTACAAATACACAAAAATGTTAAACCAATTAAATACATGCATTCTATATTAATTAAACGTAACAAATAAATTTAATATATATATATATATACATATATATATATGTATTTAGTCAAAGCAACATAACAACCACAATTATTGAAGGTTCCATTATCGAATGTGCTAGAACTATAGATCGGCATCTGCAATGAAATTTTATGATTGTACTTGCCACATGCAAAACAATTGCGGGGGTCTACTCTGTTATTGCTCATCAAAACTCTAATTGTCCCAAACTAAGGTTATCTAGGAGCATGATCCATCTACACCGTTCTAATCGGTGTCTTACTCCACCCATTAGTACACTGCTGTAACATCCTTCCTGCTCATCTAGCTCACATCGAATATGATGTCCTCTCATTGCAAGGATCTTAACACCTAATCTAACCACTTCCTTTAAGCAATGTGAGACCACTAGCCCCTGTCAATGGTTGTTATTTATAACTTCAAATAATCAAAAAGCAAAACATGAACTTTAATGGTCCAATATTCAATAGTCAAGCTAAAATCATCCCATCATACTCTAACAACAAACAAGCAAAACAGTACTCACCTTCATTTTCCTAAAAAGCCATCCTTGTTTCCTTGTCTTCAAGATATCCCTAAAATAATTATTTGAAACAATTAAATCCTTAATTATCATTGATTGCATTTTCTTATGGGTTATATTTTTATAATTATTTCCTAACTCTTATGAGTCTTTTAGTTTTACAATAAGTTACTGATTTATTATATTTCTTTAATAATAATAGCTTTAATTATTAGTATAATAGACATTGAGGAAAGAGAGGATAGTGGAATTACAACATATAGATTGGTTATGGGTAATTGAGGTGGCTGACCACTCTATAAGGTCATTGGCCTTACTTCTCTTTTAGAGGTCTCCTCCAATCATCTTTATTCCTTTTTACATCTATTCTGAATTTTGATTTTAGAGTTTTTTATATTGATTATCTTTTTAATACTGTAATTCATATTTTGTATATAATCCTAATTATCTTTGAGCCTAAATGGTTTTCTTTTTGTCAATTTCTCTTAGGGTTTGATTTTTAGAACCTATTGTTCCTGGTTACTTTTAGAGTTTTGCTAATGATTATCCAATACTTTTTACAGGTTTCGTGATTAGTTCCTCTATTCTATTATATCCTACTTAATGTAATCTTAGTTTAATCATTTGCATGGTCTTTGACAACATTCTCACTCCTAAATTTATCATGCTCTTAGTTAAAATACTTAATATGTTCTTAATGTTATTATGAAATAGCTTCTAATTTTCTATTATTCATGAAAAAATTAGCCTTTAGATACTTATTTCATTGCGTAATCTTAAGGTTTTCCTTCATCTTTTATCTTAGCGACTGGTTTCTTTCTAGAGTAAATTATGAGGAAGAGTATAAGATTTATAGAGTTTGTAATAGGATTTCAAAGGTAGTCATTTAGTATGTCAATTAAAAGATTTTTTTAAAAAAAAAAAATTTAGAGAGGGGTATTCCCTTTTAATAAATTGGAGTAACCATTTATTCTTTATGGGTTTTCTTAGTTCTTTTTACCCTATAGGGTTTCTAGGTGAGTTATGGGCTTTGTTTCAAAACCTTAAAGGTTTCTTGGTTGGGTTTCAAGACTATGGTAAAACCCAACAAGAAAACCAATGCCAAATGGAAAAATAAATAATAAATATATAAGCACATTCATTGTCAAATTGGTTGAATTCCTCATTAAAACTACTTACATAAAATGATCATTTCTTTCCAATAAAAAATAAAATGTTGACCAATGATTTAGATGTGATTAGACTCTAAAGAAGTATGCTTAAAATATTTCTTATTGAATCTTAACTGATCACCTCTTGCATGTGTGAAATTTTTTGCATGGTGGTAGTTGGTTCTATCATATTTACCCCCTCATTTGACTTCACGTCATGAATACTCAATGCAAAATTATGGTTACAATCATTTCACTAGTCAAATTGAAAAATGCCCCAACAGTTTGATATTCAATTTTTTTTTTTATTGATCTCACAAAATATCAAGGCTAATACTACTAGATATATGGAAAAATCATTACATTGAACTTGTTTGATAAAAACAATTGTTGCTCTATGTAGTTGGTTATGAGTACAAAGTACCCTATAAGAGTAGCTTTTGGGTATAGAATAACCTTATAAGGTTTTGGAGCGATTTAAGGAAGCTCGATAGGGTATCGAGTCAGGTTTACATGTTTCAAAACCAATCCTGCACTTGATTTGGTGGTATTCGTAACACAAGTACCTTTGTATCCATTAGTTTGAATCAGACCTCATGTAATTTATTTTTCATTTCATAAAACTTTAATGCGCTGGATTCATTTTAATTTCAAAAGAATTGTTCAAGTTTACGTTCCTTTTTTCTTTCTTTTCTTATATGAGAAATCCTACGGGTTTTAATTTAAAGTCACAACTTTTGAAAGTTCTAAATAATCTTAAGTAAATTTCATTTGAAAAATATTTGGTCATTTACTAAATTTATTTTTTTCTATAAAAGAAATCTCTTCTTCCTTTTCTTTTTCTTTTTCTTTTTATTTATTTTGTTTGAAAATTTTTTGCCTAAAAAGATACTTTTTTTTAAGAAAATGCAAAAAAAAAAAAAAAAAAACTATAAACTTTAAATTAGGTGTAGATTTACTCTTTAAATTTTTAAATGTTATAAACTACCCTCATAAACTTTAATAAATTGGTAAATAATCTTTATAGATTCCAAATGAGCTCTTTAAACTTTTGACATTTGGAAACACCCTTGAAACTTATTAAAGTGCACTTTAGGATTTCCAAAACTTTGATCATAGTATGGCATTTTTTTCAGGCAAAAATGCAAATAACCCCCTTAAACTTTGACTTAGGTGTGGATTAATTTCTTAAACTTTCAAAATATGGTTTTTTATCCCTCAAACTTTCATAAATTGGTAAATAACTCCCATAGGTCGATAATAACTCTTTTAAACTTTAATTTTGGTATATAAACACTCCATAACCTTTGATTTTTGTATATAAAAACCCTATAGTTTAGAGAAAGTTTACACACCAAAATCAAAGTTTAAAGGATTATTCTTGATCAATGAGAATTGTTTGCTAATTTATGAAAATTTAGAGATTAAAAACTATACTTTGAAAGTTTATGGAGATAATTTACACATAAGTTAAAGTTTAGGAGGGTTATTTACAATTTTCCCTTTTTTATCTTAAAAAAGAAACATCCTTTGTTTTGCCCATTTACCAAATTTTAGAGGATTAATTTACAACATTTGAAAGTTTAGGGAATAAATTTGCATCCAAACAAAGTTTAGAGAGGTTATTTGCAATTTGTTCTTTTATATCACTATAATACTTTCTTTTATTGATTATTATCATTTACATTACAAGTAAAAGTATAAATAAAATGACCAAAATTAACTTAATTAAAGATGGTTGAATTGGACTTTGTGGCAGGATGGAGCTTAGCTAGATCAACGTGTTGAGCTGAGGAATTAGATTGCAAGTGAGTTAAATCAAAGCAAGTTGTAGGTACGAGCCACTTAGTCAAATTAGGGTATAGGTTACATGGGTTAAATTGGGTTTAAGCTAAGAACGAACAGTACTAGTTGCTTAACAAGAACTGACGAGGTGATGATCATTTACCACCAAGGGTATGTTGGACTTCCCTAAATTGAAAGGCTATTGCAAATTGAACCTAGGTAGCTTATTTGGAGCTTCTTGTGGTGCTTTACAATTGTTCAAGGGTAGTTGTAGAGTTATTGGAGGGTGTAGAATTGTTTGGTGGTGTTTTCCTTTGATAAGTGATGGTTTGCATTGAGACTAGAGAGAGAGTTACAAACTCAACCTTGAGAGAGAAGCTACACATATAAGCTCAATTTGTAGAATTGTCCATGCTAATCAATCTTAGGATCTCTCTTTATATAAAGGATAAGAAATCAATTATTATTGAAGCTAGGAGATCAAAAGGCAAAGCCTTGAATTCAAATGCATTTTGCCTTTAATGTTATCGGTTTTTTTTTTTTTAATTGTGATTCTAGAAGTTAGAAACTTCTAGAATTTACCTTTTCATTACACTTAAGCTCGATTTTTCTAAAAATAAAAGGAAACTTGATAGAATGCGTAGTCTAAAGATCGAAGACGTTTTCTTTTAAAATCGAAAAAAAAAATGAAAATAGAAAATCAAAAAAAAAAAAACCTAAATCTTTCCTAAAGTAAATTTTGAACTACTAACGTATAAAATGGAACTTAAAGTCTTATCTACTAGACTGACAAGCCAATTCCATTTATTATTGTGATTGAAACTATACTTAAATAAGCATAACTTAAGGCCCAAATGGGATTTGTTGCCAATAATTGGCTTAAGCTTGTTGATTCATAAAACTTGAGCATAATATGTATATTGTGAAATGTAATATTTAATATTGAGCCAATTCGATAAAAAATCGAACTCCAATTCATTACTCGTCTAATCAATCCAAAACTTCATTTTTGCTTATTTTGATCATTTCATGTCTAGTTGATGCTAAGTTCAAAGCGATGCTTCATTTAAATTATCATTTTTCTTCCTTTCACAACCAATCGAACTCAACTTAAGTGAAAATCTTATTATTTTTGCAAAATAAAGCATTTTTTATTGGAAACTTAGTTTCTACCAAATCGATATACACATTAAGGCTTGAAAATTCATTTTTGGCCTAATACCATACAAATTTTTATTTAAATTAGTTTTTTCTTGTTACATATTTTAGATATTCTACAATTTTAAGAAATTTTTTATTTTTTTTCATACTTTTTAATTTTTCTAAGAATTTGTAATTTTAGGGATTTTCTATTTTTCTTATTTCTATTCTTTTTCTAGATTTTCTATTTTTTTGGGTTTTTTTATATTTTTTTTTTCATTTGTTCATTTTTCTAAGGGTTTTTTTTTTTTTTTGTTTCTTAGGATTTTCACTTATTCGAAAATTTTAGTATTTTCTACTCTCTCAATTGTTTTATAATTTCTACTTTAATTATTTATGAAAAATTTTAATGTTTAGATGCTTATTTGGTTAAGTAACATTAGGGCTTATCTTCCATTATAGTAAGTCGCTTCTTATTTGAATAAATTATGAGAAGGTTGAGTGCTATCTATAGAGACTGTGCTTAGATTTTTGTGCATCCTATCTTTAGAAGTGATTTAATTATGTTTCCTTTTTAAATTATGTCATTAACATTTGTTTGTGTAAAGTAATGATAAGGATGTAACTAGTAGGTCATTATAGGGTATTTGTACCGCTTAACTTAGTAAATACTTTATTAGGTAATTGCTTTAGGGTTTAGGACAAGTTGTAAGTATTGTTACAAAACCATGTGGGGTTTTAGAACCTTAAAAAAATGAATGAGAAATTTGAACTCAATAAAAAATAATAATTTATAAAATAATATTAGTGGCTACTGCTTACACTTCATACAATAATAATAATAATATGCAATAGACAAGAGAAATAAAAAAAAAACTATCATTTATTCATTTAATTAAAAAACTCTAACCCTTAGCCTAGTTGCACATCTCTCTCATCTCGTTGTCTCATCTTCATTGCACCATCACTCTTATCTCACTCTTACCCTCACCACAACTCAAAATCATAGCAGCATGGCCTTACTATTTGGTTAATCACTTTACTATTGCCTGACATCTCACTTGGTCATCCTTATCCCCCACCATCACTCTTGTTTACCCAATTACCCTCATCATCACTCTAATCTCGACTCTCATCTTAATGTTTAACTTTTAACTCTCTCAATCTCATCACAACAGCCATAATACCACTGCTCATAGCCATACTCCTCTCTTACCCTCATCATACCACTAATACTCTCTTTGTCTCATCTTCTTGCCAACAAGTGGTATCTCTCTTTTTCTATTCTTGATTCTCCATCCTGTAATACATATGTATAAGAATTGATAGTGGAACTTTTTATTTTTTTTCCTTATATAGTATCAATGAGTAAGTTTGTCTAATAATGAAAGGATATATGCTGTGTTTTGTTTTTCTCTAGTATCTATGAAGTTGTATTATTGTTGTTGTGTATGTATGTGTTTGCATTAGATATATATTAAGTTTAGCCAAATGTATGGGTTTTTCTTTTTCTTTGTTTTTTTTTTTTTTTTTTTTTGAACAACTAAGAATCTTCATTCAACATAAATAAGAGTCATACATCGAGAGGCTTAGAGCCATAATTAACAAATAGAAGGTGACTTAATTGGGATAGGGGTCTAGAGACTTGAAAGTTATAATACATTTTAAATTATGCTCGAGTGGCAACCTAATAAGCATATGCATTTGCTTCCCTAAAACAAAAAAGAAAATAAACAACTTGTAAAAAGAGTCTTCATCAATCTAATATCATGAACAACAGTATCAGCTATCTAAGAAGTTGTTTTAGGCGCGGAGATAGTTTAGATAGTAGGTTGTGAATCAGTTTTAACAATAATGTCTTACCATTCGCGATCCAAAGCAATCTGTAAAGCTTCTCTCACTGTTAAGGCCTTTTTAAGCTGAACATTAGTTAACTAAACAAGTTGTGTAGTAGCTTGAAGCAAACTCCCTGTACAGTCACGACAAATGTATGGTTTGATTTTGTCTTAAACTAGAATAGAAATTAGAACATGTTGTGGTTTCAAAGGTACCTTAGTATTTCAATTTTTGATAGATAGAAAGATGAAGTAGCTGTTTTTCTTTTCTTTTTTTTTTCATCTTTCTTTTTTCTTCACTTATGAATTTGATGATCTTAATTTTTAAATTTGAATTCTAAAATATCTTAAGAGGAAAAAAAAATAATAGATAAGTGGGGGTAGATCAGTCCGCTTTTGGATTCATGATTACACTTATTGGGCAAGTTGAGGGTATAGGACGAAAAAACTTATAAGGTTTTTATCAAGTTCGAAAAAACCAAATAGGGTGTCAACTTGGGTTTAGGCTTAAAACTCGTTCCAAACCTACCTTGGTTGCATCTTCAATTAGAGGGTCTCTTAATTATTTTAGAGATGAATACTTCTTTTATGGATCCCTTTTTATTTGTTTTAATATGGCAAGATTAAATGTCATTGATTTTTGAGGTATTTCATATTTTTTCAACTTTTGAGATATTTTATCCTCTTAAAATCAAGATTTAGGTAGGTTTAAATTGATAATTACAAATTATGTGATGTTTTGCATTGGTGGTTAGTTTTATTATTATACTTTCTATGGATCTGAGATTTAGCTAGGAGTTATATGTTTAATCATGTACTTATTATAACATTATCTTATTATTGTTTCTTTCACTCATCTCAACAAGTGGTTTCTTACTTAATTGGGTTGTGATGGAGCATATAGGACCTTATTTATAGTGTTCATGACGGGGTTTTGTCCCATCTCATCTTTTCTTATTAGTTGTTCCAAAACTTCCTATTTAATTTGATATAACGTCCTTTGTTAAATTTGTAGTTCTTTATTTAGAAGTTGTAATTATATAATAATGTATTTCATTGTCCTTTTTACTTATTGAAATGCGTACATATGTGCATGTGTATAGTTGTACGGTTTTATATACTTTAGTTATTTTGTATGTAGTTCGCAAGTTTGTTATATAATTTTGTGTGCATGAGTGAGTGTGTGTGTGTGTGTGTGTTTTGTATTATATATAGCTACATTGGACTTGTATGTTATAGTTATTATTCAAACATTTCATGTAATTTATACTACATACATGCTGATGAATTAAACTTTCATAATATGTTATTTTATTTTATTAATTTCATTAAAGTGTATAAATCTTGTTATTTTATTGTTATCGTCATCATCATTATTACTTAGAATATTCTATTTAAAGGTTATAAGTCAATAACATGCTAAGAAGTAATAGTAGTCTTGCGCCAATGGCTTGTAAGACTTAGAAGAAATCTATGGTCAATGGCTCACATGCGTATTTAAAAGTACGATTTACCAATAAGTATATTAGGCCCCATATGTAGTAATAAAAAGACCAGCTAAACTAGGCTCTTTTCACAAGGACTAGATACTAATTACCATTTGTGTCAACAATACTTTTGGCTAGGTGATTGAATTCTAGTTTTAAAAAAAATTATTAAACTAAAAAGAGTAGAATCTAGTTGTACCAAATGATCCATTAGGCAAAAGGATCAATGAACTAAACATTTGGGACATCAACTAGGCTTTTATCTTGAAGATTTTACATGCATCTAAATATATTGTGATTAATTATTTGAGTTTTTATTAAATTTTCCAGGATCCTCTTCCCTCTCGAGACTTCCTCATTGTTTAAATCATATTTATCAACTATGTAAAAGAATTCCTCACATGAATCCAAATATAATTATTAAAATCACTTAACCTATATATCCATATGTCAAAATAACCAATCCTAATTGCATTAAGCATGTGAATCTTAGATTTAATATAATATGCATGTGCCTATGTCATAGTTGAACTAGACTTATTTCAATTTTCATATAAATCTTCCAATATCTACTATGTTTTTAAGATTCTAATATATAAATAAGTGATAGGTTAAATGATATATTCATAAACCATGACATTGAATTATAAAAACATTCAAGTAATTAACTAATAACATATAAGAGATTCATAATAAAACTAATCCATCAAACTATATCAATCTCACAAAATTACTTAATTCATAACAAGTAAAAGTACATCACATAGGATAACAAGAAATATCGACATAAATTTTATCATATAAGAAAAGAAGATGCTTCAATGGTTTTCTAATCCGCACTCGGTAATGTTGTTGATATTTTTTAAACCCTATATGGCCTTGGGATGTTCTCTCTCACAGCTACGAAAACAAAAGGAATTGAAACTGTGCAAATGCATGTGTAGTTGGTAGCGTTGTGGCGTGAATACATATATTCATTCCCGTGTTTTGCGTGCCGACTCTTCTTCACATGAATGGCTTCTTAGAGTGCATGGCTCTCAGACCGTGGCTTCTTCATTTGCCGCTATGGGCTGTTAATTGGAGCGGATACATGGGAAGCTTCGATTGGACGTAGCGGACTTGCTTCAACAACAACTTAATATCAACAAATAGAGACAAGTGGGCCATGGCGTTGGAAAATTGGTGCCGGGCCTTATTGTTGATTCCTTCCTGGACCGCGACAATGGGCTGATTATAGATGACATGGCCTTCAATAGTTGAATTACATATAAAATCATCTCTGGCTGGAAGTGTGTTTCAATGGAATGTCGTTCACTTGCTATTGTCTTGGTAAATGGCTACTGGACATGTGCATTAAGTTGACTTACTTGAGTCGTTTCACATCTGACCTTCTCATTAGACTAGACATCACGTAGACTTCAAGTCCTTGATTTCAGAACTCTCGTACTTGCATTAGCTTTTACGTAATCTTGAAGCCACACAATTTTCCTAAAAGATAAAAGAACATTCATATAAAAGTAGCATAAAGTGATGATAAGATATATAAACTTACAACTTATTGATGGTTGAAATTTGAATGGAGCTTGAGAATGAAGCAACTTAAGCAAGTATCAAACATGAGGTAAAAATGGGCGTTGAAGGTTGTTATGATAGGACCACTTCAATCTTAAGTCAACAAAGATCTCTAAGAAAAGAGAAAATGTGAGATAGTACAAGTTCAAGTATCCCAAACCTATTACCCTTATCTAGTATTTATAAGTATGTAATGTGTCATGTATGAAAGTGGATCATGATCCTAAGATTTGCATGGATTTATTGGAGTGAATATCGTGAACTTTTTTCATTTGCCTAAGAGCTCATACAAGCTTTTTAAGAGGTTAGTCGAGCTTTTAGAGCTCAGGCCAAAGCCTAACATGTTCACCATTCAAAATGAAGACTTATCACAAGCTTAGAGATGGTTGACTCATGTAGTACATACTTATGTTACACATAGCCTCAAAGGAGTAACATAGCAATAAAACTTAGGGATAACTTGAAGAGGAAGAGGCAAGTAGGAAGAGAGATAGTGTGTTTTATGTTCTGAACTCTGTTTGATATTATAGGGTAGTCGTTTGACATTACAACAGCTTTACTTTGATATTTGGATTCTTTAAATTGTGCAAATGAGAAGGTCTTCTCAAGTATTTATAGAGTCGAGCTATTGACGTCGTCCATTAGATCATGCTGATGTTTGACTAACAAGATAAGTTCTCATAGATTCCTTCATGGCCTTACGTTAAGTCTAGGCCCATGAGTAACCTTTTTGAATGCTTGAGCTTCCTTGAGAGAGAGTAAGAACAGACAACTCTAGTGGTCCTTACTTTAAGCCTATTATGCTGAATTTCTCTAAGGCATCTTATATTCATGGATTTGACTTCATGAGCCATGTCACTTAGCCCAAAGAGTGAACCTTAGTTATTATCAGGCTTCAAGCCCAAAGACCTATTTTAGCCCCCGACAAAAATAAAACATAAATGGTGCATTCATTTCATTTTGTAATTTGATATTTAGAATAACTATCTAAGTTTGCAAGGATAGTTTTATCGATTAATGATTTTAATTGGCAAACCATATAGGAAGCAATGTAGTGGTTGAGAGATAGGAACAATAATTAATATAAAAATGAAGAGAAATGATAATCTATGACTCCTCCTTTTAAAATTAGGATAACAAATGAGTTAAATTACTTACAAGTCGAGCTTAATTAAGCTTGGGTCAAGCTTGATTAGTAAAGAAGTCGAGCTTGAGCTCTAATTAAAGCTTGTAAGTTGGCTCATTTAGTCTTACGAGTAGGCTAACGAGCTTTATATATATTACATATATTATATATTATATACTATATATTATTAAAATTTAAAGGTTGATATCTATATGATATATATAAATATATAATATGTTATAGGATAATATATGATATATAATTTAATCCATATCTATTATTAGTTAATCTATTTATTTATATTTTTTTTTTCATCCTTTATACTAAGGCTTATGCATAAGCTTGAGATTGGCTCACTTTAAGCTCGATTAGTAAACAAGCTAAAATTGAACTTAATAATTTTTTTTTATCTAAATAAGCTAAGCTAAGCTCAAGCCTCAATTGCAAGCTCAATAAAACGTTCGACTCGTGATAATTTTTAAACAAGTAGAGCTTAAGTCTTTAGAAGGTTGTCTCGGCTCAACTCGTTTGCAAAACTATTTAAAATCTTTTACCATTTCTATTGATGACCTCCATTTTCACTAACTAGCACCATGCAAACCGATAGCTAATTCCTTCTACCATTAATTAGGGGTGGGCGTGGTATGATTCAGTATATTTACCTCCTCTTATTGACCTAAAAATAAAAAAATTACTTTTTTTTTAAATCAAACTTAATTATACGATTTGGTTTATAAATATTTGAAACCTAAAAAACGGTTCGGCCTACAATTTGAATCTCTCTTTTTTTTTTTTAAATGAAATGTTACAAATTTAACAAATGGAAATGGAAAACAAGCTATCTCTATATCTCCTTAAGTAGAGAGTTGAATATTACTTTGTTCGGTTAAAAATGAAAATTAAAAAAAAAAAATTTCTTTAAAATGAAGTACTTTGCTATTAGAAATAGCATATCATCTACGAAAGTATTGTTTGACAACTTGTTTGTCAAGCAAACCAAGTAGATTATGGATGTAATTACGTTTTATTATTGTTGTTGTCTTTGCTTTTCCCTAATCACTATGGGATTAAGATTCAACAAAAAATTAATAGATTTAATGAACAGTAGCACCAAGAAGTTAAGGAAAAATATAAATACATATTTCACGACATACATTCTAAGATTCAACAAAAAATTAATAGATTTAATGAACAAGTCTTAAAGTGTTAATTATAAACTCAACCATAGTCTCAAGTTAAAAAAAAAAAAAAAAAACCCTTTGTCAAGTTGTTGAGACTTGAGACAAGGGAAAGAGAAGCTATAGAGGAGCGATCGTGATTGAGTTCAAAGTAAAAAAAAAAAAAACCTCTTTGTCATGTTGTTAAGACATGAGACAAGGGAAAAAGAGGCTATAGAGGAGCGATCGTGATCGAGAGCTAGACTAAAGCTAGAGGGGAGCTATTCAACACTTGAGATGAGAGGAACAAAGAGGATAAAGGACCTAAAAATTAACAGTTTGGAACTTAACCATACGATTTAGTTAGTAAATATTAAAAAAAAAAATAATTGGCATAAAGTGATTTAATTTGTGGTTCGAACTTTTTTTTTTAATGAAATGTTACAAATTTAACGATCGGAAATGGAAAATAAGCCATCTCTATATCTCAAGAAGTAGATAGCTTGATATTACTCTGTTTAGTTAAAAAAGAAAACCTAAAAAAGGAAAATTTTTAAAAATGAAGTACTTTGCTCTTAGAAATAGTATATCATTAATGAAAGCATTATTTGGTGGCATGTTTATCAAGCAAACCAAGCAAATTATACATATTTTTACTTTCTACCATTCTCATAGTATTTGCCTTTTCCTAATCACCATCCGATTAAGATTCAACAAGAAATTAACGGATTTAATGAACAGGAGCACTAAGAGGTTAAACAAAAATAAAAATACATATTTCACCTCATATATTCTAAGATTCAACAAAAACTTAATAGATTTAATGAACAAGTCTTAAAGTGTGAATTTTAAACTCAATCATAAAGTCTTAAGTTAAAACAAGAAAAAAAAAAAAAACCCTCTTTATTAAGTTATTAAGACTTGAGACAAGAGGAAGAGAGGCAATAGAGGAGTGACCATGATTAAAAGCTACAGTAAGAGCTAGAGGGAAGTTATTTGACACTTGAGATGAGAGGAAAAGAGAGGATAAAAGACCTAAAAATTAATGGTTCCATTTTTTTCTAAATCAAATTTAACAATATGATTCAGTTCGTAAATATTTCTAACATTAAAAAAAGGGTTTGGAGTAGTTCGATTTGTGGTTTGAACTTTTTCTTTAAATGAAATGTTACAAATTTAACAATTGGAAATGGAAAACAAGCTATCTTTATCTCTCATAAAGTAAGAAGCTTAACAGTGCCTTGCTCAATTAAAAAAGAAAACTTTCTAAAAATGAAGTACTCAGCATATCATTTATGAAAGCATTGTTTGATAGCATGTTTGTCAAGCAAACCTAGCAGATTATGCATGTGATTATGTTTTATCATTCTCATACTTTTTGCTTTTCCCTAATCATCATGGGACTAAGATTCAAAAAAAAAATAATAAATTTAATGAACAAGTCTTAATGCATTAATTATATACTCAACCATAAAGTCTCAAGTAAAAAAAAAAAAAACCCTTTGTTAGGTTGTTGAGACTTGAGATGAGAGGAAGAGAGGTGATAGAGGAGTGAACATGATCGAGACTTTGACTAAGAGCCAGAGGAGAGCTATTTGACACTTGAGACAAGAGGAAGAGAGAGGATAGAGGAGTGATAGAGAGAGAGATTGCAATTGAGTGTTGAGAAATTAGGTTTAGGGTGTAGTAGATGCGTCTTGACTTAATGCCACTTTTCTTTCTTTTGTGTTTTTGTTTTAATTATAACTAGTTTTGTTCAGTAATTGGTTGGTCGATACCAAACCAAACCTACGTGAAAAAAAACACCTATTTTTGGGTTTGTGATTTTTTCATCCAGCCTTAGGTTAATAACCACTGGTTAATAACTAATGTTATATTTAGGATTGTTTTTTGTAGTACTACAAGTAATCATGCCAAGTGTTAAAGCTTAATTAAGTTTTTGAGTTAATCGGCAAATCCTAGAGGACCTCAGAGTAGTTTTGGTCCACGATAAAAATTCAAACATTTTTGGGCCACAACTTAAACTACTTCTGCAAATCGGCTTTCCCATCCTCTTTTGCCAAACAACCAAGCCCATCTCCATTTGTTGGTTTAAGAAGTGATCATCTATTTTTACATTATTATTATGTCCTAGCCATTCATCTAAGAATTATTCTTAGAATTTTCATATGCCTTATTTGAATCCTTATCAATCAAGGAATAGTAAATAGTGATCATCTTGTAAATTAGGATAATACTTATGAGAAGTTCTAAAATTATAAAGCCCTTCAATACAAATTCATTTTGCTATACACTTAAACCCTTTATTAGAATTGTTTGATGAATTAATTTTACACATCTTTACTAATATTAATGGTAAGAGATTGGTCTCACGGTACATACCATTTAAAAATTAACCTTTTACTAATAAATTCATTTAATTACCCCTTAAAGTAAAATTATGACTTGTATGATATTAATAGCTAAAGGTAAATTACGGCTAATATGTAAGTTATCTTGACAATTTTTATTTTCTTTCATGCTACATTCTCCATATGAATTAATGAGACAAAATTCCACGTAATTAAGGTGTCAAAATTGAACAAGATTCTCACTTTTATGATAACATCTATTTTTAATATATATTATGTTTAATCTCATTTATTTTAAGTGCACATTTTTTGAATGCATAAGCATGTAAAATCTAATTATGTATCTTAATGGACCACAAAATCAAAATATTCTTTTGTTGGGTTACAAATTAAGTGATTTTTTTCTTTCTCAAGAATATTTCCTACGCTAATTTAAGCATTTCAGTTATTTAGATAAATTTTGGTATATATTATATAAGGTGTCTGCATCATGGGATAATTCCACAAAATAATATATTTGACACTTTAGATGAAGATATGTATAATAAATCAACATGAACATTGATATCACCTTTAGTATGGAGAAATGATATGAAATTCAATAGATATTGGAATTGAAAGGAATAGAACCAGAATAGAATGACCAATCTATTTCAATGTTTGGAAATGTTGCTATAATTGTTGATTTCATTATAGTGTTATGTTTGATTCTATATATTTGGAATGGAATGTGCATATATGAATATTTGTAACAAGTTCATACAATTTGGGGAAGCCTATGAATATATATATATCATACGTTGTTTACTATGGCTTAAACATTAGTTATGATGACATATATACAACTAATAACATATACCACAAGAAAACTTAGATATTTAGAAGCCAACAAATAGGGAACATCCTTTTTGCGATAAAGCATTATCTTATTTTTAAATTTTAGTTTTCCTATGAACAAATTCTCTATGAAAATTAATAAATATATTTGATAGGCTCCTAATTGCCTATATTTTATGAAGTGATTTTTAATGATTTTCTCTTGAAATTTGAGTTTATTTTGAGAAAATAATACTTAATTGAGTAAAATATTCTTTTATAGGTTTTGGAATGATCTATGAAAGAAAACGAGAGAATAGAAACAAGTTTTATTCAATTTAGAGCTAAAATAAGTAAGTTATGAAGTTTTGAAGATCAATATAACTAAACGATACAACTATGTCATTTTCAAGGGAATTTAAAGCAGAAATATGAGTGGTTAGTGGTAGACACGACCCAGAAGACACAACCATATCCCAAGTCATGTCACTCCCAGGCTTCATGAAGATGCAAAAAAGATTTGAAAAAAAAAAAAAAGATTTGATGGAGCGTATCAAAACAATACGACCAAGTAACATTGTCATGTCATCAACTATGAACCCTTTATTTTGTCCCTCCTACTTAAGGCTTCAGTAGGGTTTTTTTTTTTTTTTTTTTTCTAAGAGAACTTTTGTATGTCTTTTAGAGAGAATTTCAAGAGCAAAATACTCAAGAGAGCATAGAGTTTCAAGAATTCAAGATTCAAGAGTCTTTTCATTACATCTATGGATCTTTCTTCTACTTTACTTTTAGTTTTATTATAGATTATTCTTTTATCATAAGTAGAGAGTATATCTTTTGTATCTAGGTTTTGCGGAACCTAGATATATCATCACGTAACAATTGTTTTTATTAGATCTAATGAAATTTTTTAGTTTTTTTTTTAATTTATCACATGTGTTTAATTGTTTGGATTGATATTTCTATAGGTATTAATCTAAAAATCTAATATTATAAAAGAAGATCAAGAGATTTTTTATATGATTAAATTTAAGCATAATTGATGAGGGTATTTGCAATGTTAAAGATAAATTTTAAGATTCTTCTAGGTCTTTAACATTATCTTTAAAATATTTTGTTGTATGTTAATGCGATCTTCGGTTATATTATTGAGAAGAAATTTCAATAGGTAATCTAAAGATTAAGGTTGATAAGCTTGACAAAGCTATTAGCTTTAATGGAAAATTCTCCCGATCAAGAAAATTAATGATTGAATTAGATTATCTTTAGTGAAAGCCGCACATATAGATCTAAGGGAAGCAAGATTTGTATACTTCATCAAGTCTTGAATTAAATATTAAATCAATTGCTTTCTTGTTTTGGTTCTTGATTAGTTATTAAAATTATTAGTTGTTGCAATTTTAGTTTAAATGTTTAAGTTCTTGCAATTGAATTTACTAATTAAATAATAGAGCTAAGGTTGGTATTAGTATTCGGAGTCTCTAAGGGATTAACCTAACTCATATTCGCTATATTAGAATTTGCTAGGTATGCTTGTCTCGTATCAATATCTTTAAAGTTTCAACTAAAAATCTTACTCAAGTTAATGGGGAAAAAATCACTTAAGTTGAATTGAGAAAGCTACTACTTACAAAATTGTAGATTTATTTAAACTCTATATTCTAGAGAGGGAAAAAAAAAAAACTACTTAGGGGTTACTTGTAATGATCATCTTCTCCACTAGATAAGGGTGCAAGAAAGGGAGAGTGAGGTTTGAGTGAGACAAATTTGAACATATCTAAGAATTTGTACCTTTTAGCTTTTAAAAGTCATCAACTATTAGGATATTACATTATTTCCCTTATCCTATTTTAATTTTTTTCCTCCTTCTCTCTCTCTCTTAGTCCCTCATTTTGTGTTCATAACCTTCATTAAGTTTCAACTCTAATAAGAAAGATTATAAAAAAAACTATGTACTTTAATTTATACCATTAATAATTTAAAATGAATTGAAAGACTTGATCCTTTTTAATTCATTACTTTTCTCAACAAAAAAAGAAGAAGAAGAAAATTTTAGTTTTGACTTTACTTGTATTTCTTCTATACATCTTAAATTATATATTATTAAGAATCTGTTATGAAAAAAAAAACTTTATTTCTTTATTTTTATCATGTATTTGAAGTTTTGAATAATTAATGTAAGCCTGAAGCTATTTTACATAGGTTTTAGAGACTTACGTTTTGATTTCATATTTTGTTTCTACTAACTCTCGAGTGATTTTAGATAAAATTGTGAGTTTGATAGCATTGGTTTTAATGAAGGGTAAGGTAGTAAATTAAAACCCTAGAATATTATGAGCTCTATTATGTAAAGGAGATTAAGGAGATGAGAGAGAATTTATTCTTTTGAATAAATTAGAAAGTAAAATATCACTCTTCCCTCCCTCCCTTGTACCGTGACTTAAGAAGCCCAATGGGTATTTGTTGAATTTTATAAGGTGAAAATAGAGATTTAGGTGAGAATTCAAGTAAATTGGAGAAAGGAACATGAAATCCAAGCTCTCAAAGGTATGAAATCAAAAGAAAGTAATGATTAGAATGTCAATTTAGATTGAATTTATAGAAATACTAACTAGAAGAGAATTTTTATTGAATTGAAGTTGAAGATTTAAGAATTTGGAGTATTAAGAGCTTGAAGGTAGCGTAAACATCACTAAGGAAGGGTAAGTAGTTATTTTGATATTGGAAATTGAAGTTGAGATTTAAGTATGTTGAAAAGCATTTTCTGATCTATAATTTTTGTATAAATACTAAGTATTAATATTGTTGATTTATAAGTTAAATTGGTGTTTAGACTTGATTAGTGGGTATTTGGTGTTGATTGGAGTAATTTGGATATTTGGAATTTGCAAAAAATAATTCTACTAGAACGTAGGTGTAATTGAGTATTTAATTGAAGTTTTAGATATAGATGTGTGTATATATTTATGTGATGTGGTAAATGGTAAGGAGATTAGGTGTTGATTTGTTGGTTTATGATAAATTGATGATTTAATAAGTTATATGGTAAGTGTTTGATGTTATAGAAGTAAAATTTGGAGAAATGGATTGTGGGTATGTGTTGTGATATACATGTATTAAATTAGGTTTGATCTTGTGGATTCAAGTGTAATTGATGATGATTGGTAGTTTAGAATATTGATCTTAAGAGTTAGATATGAGAATTTGATCAAATTGTAAGAGAGATGAAATTGGATTGCATTTGATGTTGTAGCATGATGTTCATGATGAATTTGGGTTTGATTCTTTTTGATTCTTGTTAATTTGATGTTTGGAGTGATATTTGGTTGATAGATTTGATAGATATTGAATTACAAGTGATTTGGAGTTGATGAGTTAGTTTAGGCTTTTGGAGCTCTAGAATTGACCTGATAAATGTTATGTTAATCTAGAAATTTTTGGATAATTTGAGTTTAAATTTATTAAGTAATTTGATAAAAAAAAAAAAACAAGTTTGAATTGATTTGGAGTAAAAATGAGTATGATAAAGTAATTATATAAAGTCATATTGTATATCAATTAATGGGTAAATTTTAGACCATTATTTAATTTGATGCAACACTACTATAAACCTAGAGTTTTTTGGAAATTTTGAGTTCATGATGAGGTTTAATGAATAAATTGAAGATAGGATCAAGTTCAAAATAATTTGGTGTTAAAATGACCAAGTTATGATGATTTGAAGTTTAGTCACATTGAATTGAAGTGAGCTAGAAGTATATTTAACTTGATACACTTTAATGGTTAAATTTAATGTTGCAATGATGTTTAAAGATGAGTTTAATATTGCAAATTTCCAGAATTAAGTGTTCTTATGTTTGATTACATGCTATGGTTAGAATTGGTAAAATTGATTAGATACTCCAATATTCATTGATAATCATCATTGGCATTAAATGTTCTTCATTGCATTCAAATGTTTGTCTTTAAGATAAAAGTGTTATTTCTAGAATTCAATTATTTGATTCGATTTAACTCTTAAAAAACATCAAAAATGTGTTTCTTTGGTGATTTAAGCTAAGTAGTGAATCAAATAGATTTTGAGTCATTGAATTCAAATCTTTAATCTGAATTAGCAAAATCAATACACATTATTCCCAACATGATCTTGAAGATTTGAATCAAACTCCATTCAATAGTAGCTTTGATCTTCATGAACAAGTGTTAATGCATTCAACGACATTATTGTAAATATTAGAAATTTTATATGTAAGTTTGCGATTAATGATGTCATAATAGTATCTAATATTATAATTAGCATAACTAAATAATAAATGGACAAATTAATTAGATATTAATAAAATGAGGCATATAGCAATGTTCCCCTTAGACCAAATTGGTCTAAACTCGATTTATTATGAGCTAAACAGTTTTAAGCTCTGATTAGTTTAACCAAACTGATTTTAACCTAGTTTAACTAATTAATTAATTAATTGACTTTAGGTCTAAACCCCTATGATTGGACCAGATTCCAAATTATCCTAGGTCGGTTCGATCAAACCTTTAGTTGGTTCATCACCTTATGGATTAGTTTAATTAACAAGCTAAGGATATAACTAATAAATGAGTCATGATAATATAAAAGATTTAGACAACAAATTGGACTAATTCACTTGGCTAATTAAGTGGACCAATTCAATAAAACCTAAAAATGGGCGCACTTAGTCAAATACTAAGTCAAAGTTCATTGAGCCTAATAAATGGATTTAAGCTATAAGTCTAATTAATAACCAAAAAATTAATAAAAGCTTCTAATTTACTAAACTTATAATAACACTTATCTTTTCCTTAACATATATCTTGACTCATGCTTTAGTTTCAGCTTTTGGCTTCAATTTGTGTTGCTCGTTGGTAGTTATGGGATAACCTTGCATGTTTTGTACTAATAGTAAGTCTAAAGTGGACTAGTACATAAGCTTGGCTTTAAAATATAATTATGTGCTATTTATGCGTGGTTACCTGATTAAAGGGTAATAAAAATATCAAGTGTTATGGAGAGAACAAGTTAAATGGCCTTCAAGGGCGAAGGGATGTTATATAGGGAGCAATCTAGAGGTATAGGACTCGGTGACCTATACGATATGGATGGATTAAAATCAAATTGGCCTGATGACTCATTAGGAGACTCTATAGAGGTTGTTTTGTTTGATATCGTTTCATATAGTATTGTTTGGTTTTGGATGCGGTAGCTAGATATGCCCATTAGCTCCCAACATATACTTTAGTCTAGTTAGACCCCATTGTTCCTCGAAGTGTTTGTGGCCATAAGTACTCATGTGCCGCTTGTTTATGATTAATATTCATTGTTGCATTAAATTAGGCTTGCATGACATGCAGGCATGTGGTTGTGGTTAGTTTTGTGCTGAGTTTTTTTGGCTCATTCCCCTTTCCCCCTTGTTTTTCAAGTGATGATCAACTTGCCGATGACTATTGTTATGATGCTTTCAATTTTGGTGATGATGTTGAGTGTTGGTTTGACAAGAGTGATATGTAGACTCATGGTTATCGTATCTAAACTCTTATGGTTTATGTTTGGTTAGCTGAACTTGGTTTTACTCTAAGACTATGTTGGCTTTTGGGCTTAGGTCATGTTACTTTGGTTTGGGATTTGTTTATGATACTTAATTCATACTACTTTGGGCCCCTTAGCCCTAGTTTCGATATGAGGTTTATACGTTTATCAATTTTCCAAAATTATCTCTTTGCAAAGTATTTTCAAAGTACCTAATCATCATAAATGTTCACAAAACTGATGAACAATTTCATAAATTAAAACAAGTTAGGAACTCACTTTAGTGTCATAAGCCTTAGTGTGTAGTTTTTAGGATTACATGTGGTGATTTATCACGTATCAAAGGTTTCGGGATGTGACATAATATATGTTTCCTTTTTTTTAGTAGACTGTTATAATTTTTTGGAAGAAAATTTTATCCATCAAGCCAATCAACCTTTCGGAACAAGCAAGTCATACTTACTTACATGTACATTATGTTGGAATTTTTTTAGGAAGGAAATATAGTGTGCTTTTGGTTTTGAATATGTTATGGGTTGTTGTGGTCTGAATAAATCAAGTATGTTATTATTTATGAATGTAGTGTTATATTCAATTGTATCATATATTAGACAAAATATTTTCTTAATGATATATAATAGTTGGATTTTCCGTTTCTATCTACTTGATGAAACCTTTATATACTCCATATGAAAATAAATAACATTCTTTACAAACATAGATTTGAGTCTGTTAATAAACATTTTAAAGTTGCTTTTATAATTTACCAACGAGTAAAATAATATAGCCTATTTATAAAGATATATGACAGCATATTCCAAATCTTACATGTAAGAAGTTTTCATCAATTTTTTTAGCTATTTTAGTGTAACATTGAAACCATATTGAGTTGGCAAGTGGATAAATATGATTTTATATTTTTATGTATGTATATATCGTAGCATCATTCTCATCAATATAATGGATTTTTTTTTTCTTTTTCTTTCCTACCGCTTGAAATTGCGTGACCCTGAAGAAGATTTTTATAGCCATCCTTCACTATTTAAATAGGTAAGATCAGTAACGTGAGGGAAAATAGAAAAAAATGGGCATATTCGCTAGAATACTCAACTGAACACGAAAATAAATAAATTTCTAATTTTTTTAGCTATACTATTTTATAAATTATGTAAAAAAATTTATTTTTGAATCATTTAGTAAATTGTTGAAATAAACTTAAGGCATTACTTAATTAAAACAAAAAGTGCTAATTTTTTCAAGAATTAAACAAACTTTGTTGGAAAAATTTATTTTTGAATTTTTATTGAAAAGTTATTACCAAATATAGGTTCTTTCGAAATTTTCCTATATATTACTAAAGTAAACAAGAAGCATTTCTTAGTAAACAAAAAGTGTTTTATTTTTTTCAAAAAATAATAAATGAATTTTGTAAAAATTTAGTTTTGGATTTTCGAAAATATATTTTTATTTTATCTTAAATATTAAATTATAATCTCTTTTTTTTTTCATAAAATAATTCAAAAATAATGTTGGAAAATCAACATGAAATTTATAATGTTAGAAAATTGCATAAAATAATACTTCAACACCTAGTGTAATGGCCCCCAATACAACAAGCACAAGTTTGACTTTTGGAGATGATAATTTAGTAGCACTAGGGTGGAGGATGGGGGTTAAGGTTACTTTGTTACCTATTTCACTAAGCCTTTGGGGCCTAGCCACCTTTATGAGCTTCTAAAATATCATTTAGAATATGTTTATCTTTTTTTTTTTTTTTGAAACAAAATAAAAATATAGTTTATGGTAATTTTGCCTAGAAAAAATTACTCAAATGAAATGATAAAAATACATTATTATATGATGTGGGAAAATTTTTGAGTATATAATATAATTTTTTTAGTGTTTCTTTATTTACTTTTTGTTGTGTTTTTGTAAATAGAACTTTCATGTATAACATATAATTTTTATACCTTTCATTATTTTACTCGTATGTTGTCATATGGATAGTTCAATGTAGTTATTTATCATATTTATTTATTATTAAATTGAAAAAAAAATATGAATATAGTTTAGTATTTATTAGAATGTAGGGGTAGACATAACACCACACCAATGATCGTTTCCTTTAGAAAATACATTAAAAGGTTTAGTGGTTTTCTTCATGTGGTATCTCAATTCTTTTGGGAGTTAGATGGCTATGTTTGATATCCTTATTGAGATTGCTTAGACATAGAATGGTACCCATTATAGCTTATTAAACATCATTTGTTTTGTAGGGGTATAGAGTTATAATACTTGGCTTTATCATGGTGAGTACCTATCATTTCCATTTGAGTTCATTTAACATGAAGTCCTGACTGTAGATAAGGATGTATGCAATGGTGATTAAGTGTTTATGGATGAAGCAGAGAACGAGCTCTTAAAAAACATAGCTTGTGATGTTACAGATGGTAATGATAACGATTTAGATAGTGAATGTTCATAAGAGAATAATTAAGATGATTAGAATAATGTACATAAAAGTACAAAGCATGAGGTTTCTCCAAAGTTTCACTTCTATTAATTATTATTCAAATGATGAACCTAAAAATCAATAGTCAATGATCAATAAAGAGTTTCAAATGTTGGTTGTTATTTGGCTAAAACATGTTGATAGAAGGTAAGAACTTACTTACATTTTACTAAAATACAACATGCATGTAGAGAAATCTCAAAATTGTTGTAAACTTAATTAATGCATATAGAAATGATTTTGTTTTGTATAAGTTTAAGGATTTAAGTTATTATCCAATATGCGATCAACCAAGGTGGAAAAAGATAACTAGTAGACATAAGAAGAGGGTTATAGTGAAAGTTTTAGGGCTGTCTACTAATACCCTCCTTGCAGCTCCTATTTATGTGTCGAAAGACGGCTCTAGAGATGGTATGGCATAAGGAATGATATGTTCCTATAGAAAACTTTCTCAAATACCCTCTTGACTCTTAAGAATAGAAGTGCTTAATAGTAAGTTTCCTAAGTTTGGAAAAGAGGCTCTGAATGTGTAGTTAAGGCTTGCAATCGATTGTTTCAATCCATTTAACAATTTGAGCACAACATACAATTTTTGGTAAGTACTTGTATTTCCTTTTAATGTTCTATCTTGGAAATGCATGAAAGAGCCATTTTTGTTTATGTCCATACTAATTTTTGGATAGAGATCACTTGCTAAAGATTTTGGCATTTTCCTCTAGTCATTAGTTGATTAATTGTTGCAATTATGGACATAAGGGATTCATGCATGCAATGTTGTAGCAACACTCATTCTGTATGTGAGTCACTTTGCTTTAGCCAATTCATGATTTTTTGACCTATGGTAATGTCTCCAAATGGACTACTAAAGGGTACAAAACATGTTCGATTTGTAACATAGATATAAGAAGTAGGTATAACTATGGCAAATTCCGGTCATGGGCCATTTACGGTTCCCTCCAATGAGATAAATCATGCACTGTAATACTGGGGAGTTTAATAGGCTAATAGAGTTAGTACCTTAAGTGTTATCAATTGATGAGATTTTAATGCAGTTATCTAATTATGAAGATGTGGTTTTCTAAGAAGTCATATGATGGTATAAAGAGAAGGTAAAATGATGTTGGTACCAATTAGATTAAGGAAAGCATTTTTTTGCTATTAACATATTAGAAAGAGTTAAAAGTGGGTCATAACCTTGATGTGATGCACATTGTAAAGAGCATCCTTGATAGCTTGGTAGGTACATTATTAAATATAAAGGATAACTCCAAAGATACCATGAGGATAGAATAAGATTATAAAAGATGGAGATTCGGGTTGAGTTGCATCTTACCATGATGGGAAGATACTTAGTAAAACTGCCAACATAATATATATTGCGATATGAGCATGTAAGGGAGGTGTGCAACTTAATAAAGGATGTGAGACTTCTAAATGAGTTTGCTTCTAATATATCATTATGTTCAAGTTAATCAAAAGCAACATTGAAGAGCTTGAAGAGCCACGATCATCATGTGTTATTTCAAAGCATTCTGCCAGTGGTTCTACAAGGTTTATTCATAGTGAAATTTATGATGTGATTTATGAATTTTCTTGTTTTATTAGGAAACCATATGCAAAGGAGCTACTAATAGGCATCTTGGAGTCTGTAGATTGGACCATTGTCCTAAAATTATGTAAGTCAAAGAAGATCTTTCCATCAGTACTTTTTGATATCATGTTTTATTTAACAATTCACCTAACACGAGAAGCACATATATGCAGTCTTCTGCGATATAGGTATATGTACCTTGTAAAGAGGTATTTAGACATTTTGAAAAGGTATCTCAAGAATAGGGCTTGGTTAGAGGGCTCGATATAAGAAGTATATGTGGCTTGTCAAAGTATTCTATACCTATATTTCAACAATATGGAATCAAGACTAAACAAGCCTACTAGGTATTGGGACGATGAAGATGTACTTTTAGAATTTTTAATGTAAGTATTCACACAACAAATACGACCTATGGTGCAACTACCTATACGATATGGTCAAAGAAATGATTAAGATCCACTAGACCATAAGAAACAATCACAATTAATCTTTCTCTAATTTCCGTTCTTTCACTTTCACATTATATCGTTGTGAGTTACATATAATCAAATACCTTAAGATCAGTTAATTCAAATTGAAAATATTTTGGTATAGTAGTGGAGATGTTATTCAAATGCTTACAACACAATTTTTTGAATAGTTCAAAAATAAGATAAGCATATTGTATTCTAAAAATATTGAATACATTCAAGAAAAATACAAATTTAAAAATCACTTGGCATCATTGTATGTAGATAGTGTAACTTAAAGCTTATAGTAGGTCATAGAAATCTACCGACTTAAAGGTATAATCTTAAGGTATCAACTGTTCTGTTTAGGTTTTTAGTAGGTGTATAGTGAATAGGGTAAGATTTATTATGTTTTCTAAAGAGGATTGACTTGAAAACATAGAACAGTAAGGTCTTTGTCATGGGAGAGCATGATGAAAGTCAAATCTTCTTATATGAGATATTAACTAATGTTATACAATTAAAATATATTGAAAATTGTATGATCCTCTTTAAGTGCAAGTGGCTCGACACAAATCATGACATAGTGCATAAATAAGAATATGATAAACATTATGATAACCAGTTAATGGTACGAGAATGATCTATATGTGTTTACTGACATATGCCAACAAGTATTTTACTTAAAAAGATTACAAAAAGCATAGAGATTATTTGAAAATTGTTTGAGAGGTAAACCATTGGCATTTATATGATCAAATGTTATTCCAAACAACAAGGATGTTGATGAAGAAATAACATATAAATTCTAAATTGAGGAATGCTACAATAAGATATAAGTATACCTAGGTTGATATTTATTAGTTGTATCCTTATAGATCTTAGAAGTTTAGCTTAACTCCTTAAACTAGATGAAAATATAAGTGTAACTAAGAATAATATGGATCGTATATATGAAGATTGGTAAGAATATGAGTAATTCAATCAAATTTACAATTGTTTTTCATTTTATGGTTTAAAAATTTAGATTCTATTATGTTTCCTTTAAACTTACCACATTGAAAAAGTTGCTGTAAGATAGCTAACAAAATAGTCTACTCAAACATGCTGGATTAATGGATACAGGGACCCAAAAGCAAGGCCTTAGTGATGATGAGCAAAATAATGCTAAGTATGAGCACGATTAGCAAGAGCAAGATGGGCATAATGCTGCATTGAGGGTTGAGTTTAACAACCCTCATGAGAGAAGGCAGACCCAACGTTCACATAAAGGCAAAAGTTTGGAGGAGTTTTGTCATAAGCATAACCGATGGCCTTACTTGTAATTAGTGAGTGTCAGTAGTGGTGAGATTGTAACAAGTGAATGTATAAATAATTTGGCAAGTCAATTTAAGTTAACTGTGTAGCATGACATCTTACTAAATGTTTCTAATGGGTTGAAATAAGCATGATATGCATTAGATAGGGAGACTCAAGGGATGGTTGTATGAAAAATCATGGTATTAATGTTCTTTTTGTTCATTTTTTTTTCTTTTAAAATTATCTTTTCTTCTAGATTACTATGTCATATAATTTAGCAATGACTTTTTTATTATAATAACAATGTTTTGACAATTTATGATTGGATGATCAAGATCAATTATATCAGATAAACAAGAAGGCATACCATGCATCATACAAGCGTATTACGCACCTTTTGTTGGTTTTATTTTAAGCATGATGGACTTAGAGGTGTTTATGATAATTTACTTAATTGTTTATTTCATCGTCTAGAAGATTAGCTCAAATTATATGATTTCCTTGAAACAAAGAAAATTGGGATAATGTTGATTTATTTTTTTACATATGTAACATATTGTCTACCATTAGTTTGTCTTCTTATTTCACTAATAGCATAAACTTATCGAAGTAGAAGTAAACTCATTCCTCAAGGACTTATTGTTTGATATATCAATTGAACAAGTATGTAAGTATCTTAATTACTCTTCTATTTGTAAAATTTAAATCTCATAAACTAAAGGAAATGTTAATTTGCAAGAATGCAATCCAATCGATTTATTTACTTTAACATATAAGCATCTAGACATTATCGAATGAATTAATGAAATGGCATATGATGCTCATATAAGTATATTATTGATCAATTAAAAGTTATTTCTTATTTTATTTATATGATTGTTGCATTCACCGGTTATGACCTTCCTACTATCAGCACTTACTAAATGTAGTTAAGGCCATCAATTATGCTTGCAGTAAAAGTACTTTCAACTTTATATGAACATCGTGTTTACCTTCTCTTACGAGGAGCATACAACTCACTACTTGATGTGATAGCATGCTCATTCTTCAATAATATATTTTGCCTTGGTTCGCTAAAGAAAAAGAAAATATAAGCATGTTTTTAACCTTAACATGAAAAATCGCATGCTCATCTTACTTCAATAAGTCATGTTCATGCTCGGCATCATTCTGCTCATCATCACTAAGGCCTCACTCTTACCAGTAGCCTTCGATCTCTAAGTTCATCATGTCTGAGTAACTTGTTCTGTTGTCCATTCTGCAACAACTTTTTTAATGTAATAAGTTTAAAGGAAACATAATATAATCTTAATTTTAAACCATAAATAATAAACAATACTGTATATAATTGAATTACTCTTACTCTTGTCCATTTTCATCTATACTATTCTCATCATTATTAACTACACTTGTATTTTTATTTGGTCAAGGAAGTAGAGTAAAACTTCCAAGAACAATAAATAACACGGTTAATAGGAATTGACTAAGGTACACTTATATCTCATTGAAGCGGTTCCTCAATTTAAGGATAATTTGTGATGATCGTATTGAAGTGATTCTTCAATTCAAGGATAATTTGTAATTTCATAATCAATGTCTTTGTTTGTTTGGAACAACCTTTAAACATATAAATGTTGATAATTAGCCTTTTGAATAATTTTTCAATACCTTTATACTTTTTATGATCCTTTAAATAGAATACTTGTTAGTACATGTCATATGTATAGATAATTTTTGTACCATGTTTCTCTTGTCTTATCATGTTCTCATTTATGCACTTTGGTTTGTCACAATGTGTATCAACTAGGTGCACTTAAAGAGAAACAATGTGATTTCCAGTATACTTCAGTTGTATAACATTAGTCATCATGCTCTCCTATAAAAGAAGACTTCCATCATGCTCTCTCATGACTGATACTACACTATTCTATGTTTGGAAGGCAACTTCTCTAGAAATAGTGATAAAAATTTCACCTTTATTCACTATACACCTATTATGAACTTGAACACAACTATTGATATTCAAGACAATATCTCTAAGTTAATTGATATCTATGTCCCACTATAAATTTAAGTTGTATTATTTGCATACAACGATGTTAAGTGATTTTTGAATCAATAATTTTCTTGAATGTGTTTAACATATTTGGAATATGATATGCTTACTTTATTTCTAAACGACCCATCAAATTGTATTGTAGGTATTTGAATTACATCTCAACTACCAAGCAGAAGTATTTCCCATTCGAATTAGCTTCTGTATTAAGGTATTCAATTATAAATAACTCACTAAAATGTAATAGGAAAATGAAAGAAGGGAAAGTGGAGAAGTATTGCCTTATATAAGTTTGAAACTCTTTGTAGTTGTTTAGTATAGTCTAGTGCAACTTATTTATTTCTTCATCCACATTAGTATAGGTCCATAGGACATACCTATTGTGTAAATACTCACGTTAAAAATTTTGAGAGTACATCTTTGCCGTCCCAATACTTGATGGGCTTATTTAGTCTTGATTTCATATTATCGAAATATATAGAAAAGAATACAATACTTTCCAAAACTACATAGCCTTTCATTACTGAGCCCTTTAGCCTAACTTTATTATTGATATGCCCCTTCAAAATGCTTAAATATTTCTCCACATGGTACATCTACTTATATTGCACTGGACCACATAAATGTGGTTCTCTTGTGAAGTGAACTATTAAGTGAATCATGATGTCAAAAAATGTAGATGGAAAGATCTTTTCCAACTTACATAATTAGGACAATGGTATGCTCTATAAACTCTAATATGTCTACACATAGCTCCTTTGCACATAGTTTTCTAAAAAAATGAGATACTTAAAATACTGCATCATAAATTCTATTATGAATAAACCCTTATAAAACCATCAACCCACATGATAATCATGGCTCTTCAAGCAGTAATTGACCTAAACACGATGATATATTGGAAGCGTACCAATATAAAAGTCTCACATCCTTTATTAAGCGATACACCTCCTTCACATGATTAGATCACAATGTATGTTGTACTAACGGTTTTACTAAGCATCCTTTCCTAATGGTATGATGCAGCCTGACTTGAATCCTCATCTCTTATAATGTCATTCAAGCCTTGTTGGCATCTTTAGACTTACCCTTCATATTTAACAGTGTGCCCACCAAGTTATCACGGACATTCTTTTCAATGTGTATCACATCAAAATTACATCTCACTTCTAACTGTTTCTAATATGGCAATTGCCAACGAATGCCTTTCTTGGTCTAATCGATACCATCATCATTTCACCTCTTCTTTATACCATCAAATGACTTCCCATGAACCACATCTCATAAATAAACAACAACATTAAAATTTCATCCACTGATAATACATGATATGCCAATCTCAACTCCACTTCTCCATTTAACTCCTTAACATTGCAACACATGGCTTGTTTCATTGATAGGAATCACCTATACCCCATGAAGTGGAACATTTTCAAGCCATATCCACTTATTGCATCTACAATACAAATAGGATAAGCTTTGTATTCTTTAGTAGTTTGTTTTGAGACATCACTGTAGACAAGAAAATCATAAATTATCCAAAGCAATGTAGCTCTTACACGGAACGAGAGTTGCTACAACATCAAATGTATAAACCTACTTTGTTCATAATTGCATTCATCAACTAATGGCTGAAGGAAAATATTGAAATCTTTGCCATGTGATTTCACTTTAGGAATCGATAAGGATATAAATAAAAATGGCTTTTCAAGCATTTCTAGGGTAGAACATTAAAGAGAAATATAAGTACTGAGCATAACTTTATATCGTACTCAAATTACCAAATGGATTAAAACCATTAGTTGTAAGCCCCAACCATACATTCAAAGCATCTTTTCCAATCTCAAGGGATTTACTGTCTAGGGGCTTCCATTCTTAAAATTTAGATGGGTGCGTGAGAATGTTTTCTATAGGAGTATGTCATTTTCTATGTTACATTATATCTAGAGTCGTCTTTCGACACATGAACAAGAGTTGTAGGCAGCGTATTAGTGGAAAGTACCCAAAACCTTCACTACAACCTTCTTCTTATGTCAACTAGTCCCTTCTCTCCACCTTAGTTCATTTTATCCCAAACAATAATTTGAATCCTTAAGCTCATTTCTGAATAGAACAAAATAATTTTATATACGCATCAAGTAATTTTTCATTCATTCCAAGATTTTTAACATGTACTATGCTTCATGGTAAGACATGGGTAGGTTTTCACCTTTGGTTAATAGGTCATTTATAAATGATGACCAACCATAAAAAATCTTCACTAATTGTTAACCATCGACCTTTAGGTTCCTAATTTGAATATCAGTTGATAGAAGGAAAACTTTGGACATATAGGGTACACTTCATGCCTTATATTTTCAAGTACATTATTCCAATCATCCTAATAATTCTCCGATGACCCTGCACTATTTGAATCATTATCATCATTGTTTGTATCATCATGAGCCATATCTTCCAAGAGTTTGTTCTCCACTTCATCCACAAATACTCATTTGTTGTTGCGTACATCCTCATCCATAGTTAGGACTTCATGTTTAATGAACTTAGATGGAAATTATGAGTACTCACCATGATAAAGACAAGTATTATAACTCCAATGAGACACTTACGAAATAACTTATGTTTAATAGGCCATAATGGGTACTATTCCACATCTAAGCAATCTCGACAATGATGATGAATGTAACCATTAGAATTTTGAACAAATTAAGTTGTCATTTGAAAAAACCCCCGAACCCCTTCAACGTAGTCACTAGAGGAATAATTATTGTTGTGGTGTTGCATCCTCCTCAACATTCTAATAGACACTAAATTATGCTTATATTTTTCCACAATTTAATAATAAATAAATACAATAAGTAATTATACTAAAACAATATAATGACAACATACCAGTAAAGTAATAAAAAAGTAGACAAATTACATATTGTACTTAAAAGTTCTATTGCAAAACACCACATAAAAGTAAATAAGAAACACAAAAAAATTATATAATATAACTGAAAATTTTTCTTGTCATATCATGATATATTTCCAACATTATTTTCAATTTTTTTATGAAGAACATATATATATATGTATATATATATAAAGGGAGACTATGATTTTCATACTAATTTGGTTATTTAAGACAAATAACAATATTTTTCAAAAAAAGTTTTTTGAAATCCCGAAATCATTTTTGACAAAGTTCATCTATAATTTTTTGAATAAAAAAAAAATTTTTTTAACTAAGAAATTTCTCTTGTTTATTTCCTTAATATATAGGAAAATTTGGAAATAACTTTTACAAAAAAAAGAAGAAGGTAATAACTATGTAAAATAATTAGAAAATAATTTTTTCAATAAAAATTCATAAACAAAATTTTCCAAAAGAGTTTGTTTAATTCTTTAAAAAAAATTAATGATTTTTTAAATTAGGAAATGCCTCAAGTTTATTTCAACAATTTACTAAATGATTCAGAAATAAATTTTTGAAAAATGTCGTTTACATAATTTACAAGAACGACAAAACTCAAAAATTAGAAACTTATTTATTTTCTTGTTCATTGTAGTATTTGGTGAATATGTCCATCTTTTTTCTATTTTCCCTCGTATTATTATTGATCTTACCCATTTAAATAGTGAAGGATTATGGATGCAATTTTAAAATTTTACCCTACATAAATCAAGACGAAGGGTTAAACTTTCCTCAAACTAAATTAGATTCTTCAAAACACATGATAATTTTAAAAAGATCATACTCAAACCCAATTACATATATTAATTGATAATTGTTAGGTTTGCTCTATAACAAATTCAGCTTGTAATGAGCATTATTATTTAAGCTTCTTTATACTATGCTACTAATATTTCTGCTATAAAATTCCATAGGCAATACAAATTTTCACAAAATAAAGCAACTTGCAATAGTACATCCTCGAAAAACAGACTGAAAGTGTGGACACCTCGTGAAGGAGTAGAACACAAAAGTATAAGACCCACAACATAAATAAAGGAAACTCCATTCTCTGACTGCATGCAAGGTTAGAAAGCTATTAAATTCGAGATAGCAAATCCACAATATATTCATTCTTGGACAGTAGTAAAACGGGTAAGAATAAAATAAAAGTGTTGCTGACAGTTAATGATGATTATATGCTACTATTTGTTGTTTATGAAAACAGTTTCAAAATTTAAATGTAAAATAAAAAAAAAAAATGGAAATAGAGAACTGCAATCAATGGGGAAGAGAACTACGACTTCGTGGGAATTGTTGAAGCATGCAGGCAATGATGGAAGCTCTAAAATGAATGGGTCGTGACCTTTTGATGGTGGCGAACACACTAGCACTGGTAGTTAGGTTTTAGAAACAATGGCTGCCGATGGTTCACAAGATTCACAGACAAATGATTTAGGTTTCGTAGATCTGGGCTACTTCAACTGATTCAACTTGAAACTTTGGGTTTATTGTAAATTTCAAACTCTTGAATTAATCAAGGCCACTTTCGAGGCTCAATTTTGCTTCTGGAATGTGAATTGTTGAGAGAAGTTCAAAGTAGTTGCAGTAGGCTTAGAGAGAGAGAGAGTTACTTTTTGATTTGATTTATGGATTTTTCAATCAACTCTGTTTCTAAACTATCTAAGATTCCTAATTTATGTTTATTAAGTTAGATTCAAATTAAGAGCTTAAAACTACCCATAATTCGATTCGGTCGGTCATAATTAAGTTTAGCTTTCACTATCCATTTGAGGTGTAATCCGATTTTGAGTTTCTTTTTTAATGCCAATTCTTTTGATAAAATGAGTATAGATGATATATATTAAAAGTTTGTTAAAATTGAATTAAATTTACTTAATCCCCAGTTTTGCAAGTAGCATCTTTCTCCGTTCAACATTGAGCCTTTTTATTTTTTATTTTTTTCCAAATAACTTGAGCAGGATTTTTAGCTAAAACATTAAAAATATATTTCTTACTTTTTTGCAAGAAGCATGTCCCTATGAAAATTAAAATTTAAAAAGAAGATATTATTTTGACACGAAAAGGATGATCTCTATCTTTTGTTGGCTTGTTATATATCAAGGCTTTTTTGGCATTGTCATAGCTATACAGGGAACTCGGATCAGAGTTGTACATATTTGGAACTATAACTCCCTTCCTTCTTAATTTTAGTGATGCGATATGGACGTAGACGAAATGTAGATTTTAATCCAGATGAGGTCGAGAAAGAGGAAAAGGCCCAACATGGAGGCAATTGAGGACAACTCAATCCAAGGGAGATTCATGAATCAGGACAGGAGCCTTGTATAAATACTGGTGGGTGGCGTTAGAAGATGAGATGAGATAAGAAAAAAGGGCAAGGGCCCTTTCATGAGGCCCAGATCAGCAAAAATCGTTAGGATGGAAGAAAACTAGAAAAATCAAATCTAGCTTGCTGTCATTCCTATAAATGTTGAACATTGATCAGTGGACCCAAAAAGAACAACAGTAGCTAGGTTGGTCTATGAATTCCCTTGGACCAAATATTGTTAAGTTTCATCAATCGTTTGGCACTTATTTCTGTTGGTAGTTTCTCTCATCAACGGGTTCCTTTTCGTTCCTATTTCCATTTTCATCGATATCCAGAATACAATATGCCTCTTTTAGATACAGTTATATGTTTAATCAAATGGCTAAGATTGCAACGAGGAAGATAATACTATAATATATAGAATAGTTCAAGAGTATAAGTAATCTTAACCGCTAATTTTAAAATTAAAAAAAAAATTGATGAAAATGAAAATGGAGAGGACTCGAGTCCAGCTTGTAAGAGGTTCAATTGTGAACAGTAGGCTTGGTCTTACAATGGTTTGAATCACACTGTCACTTCTAAAAACTAAAAGATTTAGTATAGGTTTTTTTTTTTTTTTACCTCAAGTATAATTTAATTTTTCATCTATTGTTTTGGTCATTTATTCTAAGTACTATGATATTTTATTTTACTAACTTTTTAATGAAGGGTAGCAAGTGCTTTGTGGATGGATATTGGTTAACAAAGTGAAGCCCATCCAAATAATGTTTGAAGGGTGCTTTAATTTACCATGATTGAAGAATGCATCCAATTGTTGCCTAGCTAGCATTTGGGGAAATTACGTAGTTATTGTTTTTTTTTATTATCACTAGGTCATCCTTACATAGACCTGTTCATGTTGGGAATGTAAATCCATCTTTCTTATAGAGAAAGGACGAATAATTCCAAATGAATATTAGTGTTCGAGAACTGCCGACACATGATATTTCTGACATCTCAAGATGATTGATTTCTTGATGTGTTTTTCCTTTATTTTTTTTTCCCCAAAGTTGTTACAACTTGCTCGTAGTCATTTTCTAGCATTGGCATGGAGCGTTGCTTTGCGCTTTACATTTCTTTTTTTTTGGGGTATTTTTTTTTTCACGTTAATAGTTTGGAATATTGAGTAAATTGCACTTCTATTGTTGCTTTGGCAAAATGCAAGAAGGCGATGAGCTTGTCTACTTTTTGCTATGCAGTTTGATTAGAACTGTGTATTATTGCATTGCGATGATGACAGTAAGATGATGTGTTACTCTTGCTCTAACAATAGCTAAAACATGGTTCAACATTCTGTAGCAGATCAATTCTGGAATAAAAATACATAAATTGTTATAGATATCTTATATATAAATCATTGTCGTATTTTCATAACATGGTTTTTAGTATGCAAACAAATATGTGTAACCCGATGGATTTCTTCGTTAGTTTCTTGGACATGAAGGAAATTGTTCGTAAATTAGTATTTTGCTCTTTTTTTTTTGGAACACATCACAAGCCTACCTCAAGATACTTTTCTTTTTAATTGTGAGAATTTACTTTTGTGTTACTTACAGGAAATAAAAGCTTCTTGATTGGAACTGGGAAAGTGATTATAATTGTGTGACGAGGCACCTGAGAAACTAAAACTGAAGAACAACAGCTATCATGAAAGCTAAACGGTGCCAAAACCGAATTGGAACCAATCCTCTTGGGTGGTGTTGAAATGTGGCATAAATCTTGAACCCCACAAATCACTGAGTAGGATGAGGTAAAGGCAATGCCTTTTGATATGGTACATGTTAGAGGTTGTCAAATTTAAAATCAAATTGAAATCCGTAGTTTCGTACAAGGAGAGATATGGAGTACTGACTGAGGTGCCTCAACTGACATGGCGATTGATAGTCAACCCAGAGGCGGCCGATTAAAATCTTTCTAGTAGTCTTAGGTTGTTTCCTTTTTTCTTTCCTCCTTACTGGATGTATATTTGCCATAAGCTTATTGGAGGGCCTATATAGACGTATATAATGTTTATCATGAGAGAAAGAGAGAGAGAGTCTGTTATTTCATTAAAACTATTATTCCGACAAAGTGAATTCATTCCTCTTCCCTCGTGGTTCTTTCACCCTACGTTCATATCGTCCTTTTCTCATAGTACTGTAACGCTATTGGTTTCCTCTTTCCCTCGTCTTCTTCTTCTTTTTTTATTTTATTTTATTTTTTTTCACGTTGATGGGTTGTATTGTAACAACTTATTCATCTAAGCTGTCACATTGATGCACGATAGAGGGATCGCTTATAGTGTTTTGGTTATCCATTGAACAAGCCAACATAAAACCAATAGCATTACAGTACATAAAGATGATGCTTTGAATAAAGATGCGTGTCATTTTTAACTGAAGAGATAATAAGAAATGGATATCATTAAGAAAATAGAAGTCTTCATCAAGCTGTTGTCAATATTAGGCGCACTTAAACCCTAATGATACTCGTCAAGTGGAATACTTCCACCGGAAACTTTTTCTATACTCAGGATGGCTACAAGAAGAGGCATTGGGGGATCTCCGCCCTTAGTTCATCAACGTATACTTGGTTGCGTATCGCCGAGCCCTCATTTTCAGCCGCCATATTAGGAAATTCTTTTCCCCTTGGCAACCATTTAATGCAGATTGAAGCTGTTGATAAGGTCTTCCACTTCAATCGATTAAAGAAGGATGTATTTGAACAAACTCAATTGAAATGACTAAAAGGATCACTTTATGGTTGATACCTAATGAAGCAATTGAAAAATGCTAGTCGACATTGCATAATAATAATGATGATGGTAATGATATGTCTGAAACTAACAATAATCTATTATGTAGTAGTAAGCATGGGATAAAATAATGTAGAGGACTCAAATTGTTAAATTAATATATTAGACCAAGCCTACTATTAATTTGATTTGTCTTCATGGGTTAGTTGACAAGGTATAAGAGGTTGATCTATTTTTCAAGATGATTCAAGGAGAATTGATAGGGATCATCAAATCATTCCATCCGCATCCAACCATTCTCAAATATCTCATATACTTGCGAGGAAGGCTATTAGTTTTTGGCCTTTAATAAGCTTATTTAAGATAACTTGGAAATGAGTAAGTTTCATGTCATTCATCAATTAAGGTGACGTCTTATGGTTGTCATCAAGTCTAAGAAGGTAAAAATATCTAGTCATTCCTCCTCATTTGAAAATTATCAAATATAAGAGAAATTTGTGGTCTATTGTAAAGCTTTTACTCCCTAAGGTTAAATAAGTAGTTTAGGACAAAGAATGATCCCAATACTCAAGATGTAAGCATGATGCTTGGAGTTCTCTAGACTATTTTTTTTTTGTGTATTCAAAATCTTGAGATTATCTATTTTTCCTTCTTACCACTCTTTATGAGTCATTCCACCAAGTATCATCTCTACATTACTATTCTAAGGCCATATATGATACCATATTGGTGTAACTAGTATATAACTACTTCAATTAAGAACCTTTATCTACAAGTAACAATCAAATGGATCTCTAATTCTTTAAAATTAGCTTTTCTTTCTAACGGTTGTTGGAAAAATCCTAGAAATAGATGAGGGCATTTAATTTAATCAAATTTCTTATCTTGAATTTTACACTCCTACAACACCACGAGATCTAAACAATGGATTATTATGGAATTGTATTCTTATTTAAACTAGACATATATATATATATATATATGTATGTGTATATGCTATGATTGAAAATACATCCCTTAAATTATTGGTAATGTGTATAATATAGATAAACTCTAAAATACAAACAGTTCCCACAACTTTTAAAAAATATGACAATGACCCTAAACAGCTACTAGAATGCTAAAACCATCTTTAAAAGAACTATAGATAAAGACGCTTGCGGAGTTTTGCCGACAATAGGGGTATAGTATATGCATAAATTTTTGAAAGTTACGAGAATGCCATTATTCTTTTAAGTGTTTAATAAATCATTTACGAGTCATCTATCCACATGTAATGTAATATTAAAATATAACTTTCCATTTGCGTAACTATCATGCTTAAAAAGGAGTTACTTATACTGAACATAGGAATTGGATTAAATAAATCCGCACGGCCGCACCCCTCTCCCTACCTCTGTTTTGCAAAAGGCTCTGTAGTCTTGCAAGCTAGATTCAAATTTTATAATATTTACTTCGATCATGACTCAAAATGATATTAAGGAAGATTGACATTGACTCAATTAGAATTGTTTAAGGCAGATCTACCTAAATGAATTTTTTTTATTTTAATTAAAATAATTTCTATATTTTAATACTCAATTAAACTCGTAAATTAATTAAAATATATATTTTAACTCTGACTTAAAAATTAATTTGAATTGAATTTAAGTTCAACTTGAGAATAGTGAATATAATCTACACCCCTAGTTGCTCGGATAATGGACCTACTTGCTGGGCATAGTGGACATATGCACTATTTTCAACCTTGATTACACTCAAAAGGTGTTGAACAGCCAATTCTAACTAGTAACCAGCCTCTCCCGGGAAATAAATAAGTAAATAAATAAAAAAAAAAAAACACTAGTAACTGGCCTCTCTTGCTCGTGCATCACTTTCTTTAATTAAGCTTTATATATCCAATATTAATACATTATACGTGCAAGTTACGGTATCTAAAGGCACTTTTTCATCAATTATTAAAAATATCTCTTTTGGCTTAAGCATTTTAGTGAATCGTTAATTGCTTGTACCCATATAGTTCAAATGACACGATATCCCACAATAAATATCTAAAAAAGCAACGCATAGAATTTAATCCCAACAAAAAAGCGAGTCATAAATAAGCAACACCTTAAAGATATGAAGATATATGTCCTACACGCCCAAATAATTTTGACTCAGCACAGTGGGAGTGGCCAATCAAGGTGGTGAACCCCTTTGACTAGTATTAAAATGTTAAATAATATAGTGTGGAGTTGGGGTTCGTGCCTAGTGGACGTGGAAGGACCACAATGGACAAAGACCAGGTGGGTGGACAGGGGGAACCCACAACCTATGGCTCCCGAGGGGTTCGCACGTGAAGGACATGAGGTCTGGACCCACATTCGTTCCCCAACAAGTGGAGCCAGACACTGATTGACGCTCACTGCACATTGCCACGCACATGCAAGCGGCCACGCTGCGTTTTCTCTTTTGCCTCATTATTGTTATTGGGTGAGAAACACACTTCAAAATATCCAAATAATAAAACAAAGGGAAAAAAAAAAAAAAAGGAAAAAGAAAAGATGTGTAATGACAGATATTTTTTATTGGCTAAAAACTAAATCCTATATGACGCAAAGATTACGTAAACAGTCTCCTATTTCTTATATTCTCTTTCCTACAGCAATCGAAACCAAAAAATCATCATAAATACAGCATGGCATCGAGTTGGAAAATTTGGCTCTATTTCATCCATGTATAATAACAATTCCTATGTTTATACCTAATGGAGTAGAATATCTCTCTACTATATTCTATACGATAACACATACACCACATCTCCTAAGGGAGGAATGAATGCTTTTAGATCTCCTGAGGGAGGAATGAATGCTTTTAGAAATCAATATCATTGAACCTATCATGTTTAGATTCAACAATGAATTAGTGGATGAGTTTCGTAGCGGATATTTCAACGTTGCAAGAAATGATGATGTTCTCAATTGTCAAAATCTCTTAACTTTTTTTCTACCTTCCAACAAAGATGAATTTTATAATAAAAAATATTACATCAATCGAATCAATTGATATAAAAGAACTCATAAAAAAAAAAGATTTTGATATGAAAACCCAATTGGATAAACCAATACATATATTTAAAGTCAAATTATATCACCTATGGATAAATCAATTTTTCTTATACAAACAAAACCACTCAACTAATAAATACAAAATTCTCCATGGAAGGGATGATATAATCCAATATAATAGATGGCAATAAGAAAAAATAACAAGTACATAAGATAAAATTGCTTATTAAAAAAAATAGTAATAAACTAATATCACAATTATTACAATCTATTTTGGTTCACCAGATTTGAAAAGGCAGCCTTATGAGGTGGATTTTAATGGATTGGTGGTAGTAAAAAATGAAAAAGGAAGATATGAGACATTTTATTTAATGAAAAAGTGTATATATGTGAATCTGCAAATCAATTATAGTGAATTTACTATTTCAAGATGGTAAAGGAAGGAAAGAACAACAACTATAGTTTGTTAAGGAGGTCTAAAGGGCAAAGAGTGATTTCTTTTACCTATGATGCAATCTAAGTTTATATTTGAAAAAAATATATTAACTTATAGAAGAATATGCTTTAGAGAATTCGTCACCCATTCAAAAACCATTCTATAGGAGCTAATGTACCTTTGAGGAAATAAAAGTTCATTAAAGGTGCCTCCAACAAAGTCCAAAAGGAAGGTGTCTTAAAAAATTCCAAATGGATTAATAGATGTTGTGTATGAATCTTGTAAAGGGTGGTTGAGAGATTTATATAAGTGATGGGAGCCTACAAAACAGATTATAAATAAGTAAAGAAGGCCAAAGGATTGATCGACATAACCACTCAAATATTTAAGTTAGTAGATTATAAGAGAGAGAAAGAGATTAAATAGACAGTATAGGCAAATGTGTAAGAATGTGTAGATGATATTACCCATAGGCCCCATTCTCTATTTATAGGAGATGAGGCTAGGACATTTATGAAAGGTGGATCCATAGTAGTAAATGTATGCTATGAATCCTAAGAAGACTAGCTAGTGATAGTTGTTAAGTTGTCTTTTTTAATACTTTTTCGTATAGTGCTATTAGAGCTTCATGGAGTGGCGTAGCAAACTTAGGCCTAAAGCTTAGGTCCTTAGAGAATTAGAGACCTTCTTCTAATGTGGTTAGGAGCTAAGTTGACCTCTCGAGATAAGTCAATAAGGATTCTTCATGGTTTAGCTCAAAATTTGTTAGAGACATCCAAGCTGCAAAGAGCTTGGCTTGAAAAGGTAAGTTAAAATGGGCCAATGAAGCTAGACCCAATACCTGAATTGGTCAGCCTTGGCCTAAGGGCTCATGTCAAAAATCACCTACAACAATAGCCAATCAAATACATACACAAAATGAAGGATAAGTTTTAGTCCTTAATTTAATTTTATGGAATCAATGGTATTTAAGAACCCCAAATTTCTATTGACTTTATAATGAAGTTGTTAAGGTCCTAACAAAATAGGGGAGTGTTTAAAAAACTATGAAACTATTGCTAAAATTCCTTTAATATAAATCCTTCTCTTTACCTATACTCTTAAAACTTTATGCATCAGGGAGTTAATGACTTATATGTAATTTTTATAATTCTATCACACAATCACATTAGGCTATTATAATAAGTGTGTGTGTATATGTATTATTTATATATATATATATATATATATATATGATAAATATGTATGTATACACATACATTATCATGCTTGGAGCAATACTTTAGTTGTAACAACTTGTCATGTATAATATTATTTGCTATTCAATTGCTATCATAGACATAACATATACAGAGTGATGAATGATTAAGCTACTTTGAAACATATCAATCCGTGGAAACAATCATAGTAGTATATATAATATATAGCTCATAAGGCTATACATACGTCATCACTTATTATAAACCAAGTCTACATAGATCTCTTGGGTTTAACCTCTCAAACTCAAAAAGCAATGTCACAATCTTAGATTTGGCTAACACTAGGTCTTTAATAAATAAATCAAATGTTTGATCTCACTAATAACCCTTGATCTTACACAAAAAAACCCAAGTTATATATTGGGTTTACATTCATCTTTCTTAAGGACTTATTTAAGTAAATGTCTAAACCTCATTATGGCTTTCTCTATTGTCACTTATTTTACTATGGTTTAGAGAACATGAACTTTACACCTTCCATCTAGGCTAATTTTGATGACAACACCCTTGATGACTAAGTTTATGTAATGCATTCTTCTTTTAGATTTTAGCTTGGTCATTTTGTTAATCGATTATGGGAAACTAACCATATTAGAGACACTTAAGAAGAATTCAATATCAATATTATCATATTAGATTAGCCAATGTAATGTAGCCACTCAATCATCATTTAAAGTCAATTAAATCCTTCACTAACATATATTGAAATTTATTAACAATCACAAACAAATGTGACAATTACCTTTGGTGATGTATTCTTATACGCATTTATGCATAATAATCTTGGTTAGTCTATAGTATTTTGTAGGTTATGCCAAAGTTCCTAGATTCTTATTAACACATAATATATACCAAATCCTAATGATAATTTACTAATCTAACCTAATTCTCTTTCCCAGTTAACATTGTTAAGCCTCTTAAGTAGTGCAAGTAATTAGAATTTAACTTAAAGATGTTGTTTTTTCTTTTTTGGGCTAATAACTATTCATATTAAAACTATTGAAGAGGAGGAATTAAACCTAATCATTCTTAATAAAATATCAACATTCATGCCACTAGGTTACAATAATATTGGTTAATTTAGAAAAGCTTAAGGACATTTAAGATATTAAAGTGTTGGTTTGGGTAAATGTTGTATTATACTCACTCAAGATTATTAAGTTAATTTTGATAAAAGTGGTCCTAATCCTATTGACTGAAGCCTAAATTTATAGATAATTGTGTAAAATCATGGTCATAAATCGGTAAACACCACACTAGAATCATGAAAGGCAAACATGCCTATGTGACTTACTTATAACCCAATTAACTTTAAATATCACTATTTGGAAGGTTTAGTGGTGAAAAACACTAGGCTAAACTCGGGGGGGAGGAATTGAGTTCCTAGGACAAATTGCAATTATTTTCAAAATTATGTATTAAATATAATAACAAGAATGATCAAGACAATGATAAACAAATAATAAATGCGAAAATTAAAAGAGATAAGGATAGAGAAGATTAAGCTCGGATATAATATGGACTTTAGATTGTCCTTAGTCTCTACAAACCTACAAACACCTCTAATCAAGGACTTTACACCTTTTTATTAATTTCTCAATATAATGCTCAAAGAGCTATATAAATTTACATAATCACTATCACATACAATAATCTCAAGTGTAATACTTTTCTCTCTCAAGATTACAAATATAAGAACTCTCAAGCACTATATATGAACTCTCACTTGTTTGATTGCAAGTGTAGAGTATAAGAGTCAAATAGTAAGTAATAAGGCCAAAGAGTGTAAGAGAATATCTTTTGATTGCAGTAGAATATCAGTTCTTGATCCTCATTGATTAGGTTGTTGAGCATTTATATCAACTCATTCAATTCTTCCCATTATCATACATTAAATGCCGTAACGCCTACTTTAAGCAAGCATACCAGCATGACAGTACTATCCTCTTATTATAATGATCGTAAGCAAAACTACTGACCACAAGAACTTCAGCATGCCAATACGGGGAGAGAATAAAATGCAATCCATCTTCTTAGCTAAGGCACTTCACCGTTAAGCCTGTTCTTCCATACGTCATCTTGCTAGCAAGCTAAAATTCTCCTAAAATTAACTTTAACACACCAAAAATAACCACTCTTTGCAATCTAACTTCAAAAAATGTTTGATCATCATTCAAAAACGTTTGATCATCATTCAAAAACTAAATATCTTGTAGAGTTAATTGAAGTAATTAATCATTAAGCAGATTAATTGATCTTATTCAATTAACTCAATATAGTAATAAGTTTAATCATTTACTTTTGTTTTGTTTTCATCAAAATCAATACATGAACCATTGGTTCAACAATCTCTCCCTTTTTTACGAGGATAAAACTCTTATGTACTAAATAACTCCCCCTCAATTTAGCAATCAGTTTGAAGATATTCGGCATTTGAACAAGATTAAGGAAATGATTGTAAAAAAAGAGTATTAATGTGTTAGGGTACCAAAATTCACTTCTCAATAACTTTACATATAAGATATATTAAACTTACAAAGACTCAAAATATGCCAAGGTTATAAGAAAAGTTCAATACCATCTTTTAAGTAACTATTATCAATTCCACTTAATATATGTTTTATCAATTCAACTTGATACACTTTTTTACTTCCTAATTTCTCCCCCTTTAGCTTTACAAATAAGAGGAGGATCTAGGTGGTAAAGTGAGAAAAGGATTCAAGTCAAAATTTCAAAATAGTCTTAGCTTAAGCCTTAGGATATGCCCTATACAAAAAAAAAAAAAAAAAAAAAAAAAAGAATAGAGAAGCTACATAGAACCAATCTAATAATGAGGCAGCCAACAATAATTGCCAAAAGTAGCAGAAGATAATGAAGGAGGAAAGGGGTAAGATGGGTAGTGATAATTCAACCGAAAGTGACTGTAGAGCCCTTGAAAGCTATTATGGATATGATCATGAAGGTCCCCTCTAAGTTGATTGAATTGCATCTTTGCGTATTGATAGAAGGGGTGTTAAGAAGACAAAGGAGTAGCCGAATCAAAAGTGGGAAATCTAAAGTCAGGAGGAAGCTGGTGAAAAGAGCCTTCAGGAGGAGGAGTAGTAGTAGCATAACCAGGAGACACACTAGATGAAGTATGACAACTATGACTTCTTAGCTTATAAGAAGATTCAATCAGTTCTGATGGGTTTCACTCAAAGCCAAGATCAAGTAGAGCAAGAGTTTTCTTTCTAACTCAATTATTGCCAATTTTCTTCTAAACCCTTCGATAAATGTCAACTAATTTAAGGTGCTTGACTCAAGTTACCTATAAAGTTGTAGGGAACTGAATGCCTTTGCAGATCAGTAATTGAGTAACCATCCTTCCAAACCTTAAGAAAGCTTGAGAGGGGTTATTTATGACATGCTTAAAACACTAAACCACAAGGTTGAAGAAATTAATTTGTTTGTTCATGAGGAGATAATAGAGGATCCATAAATCTTGATAGGTAATATTTGACTATTGGCCTTAGTGCGGATAGTGGTTATGGATCACAATGTAGTGTAAGATCTTAGTCCTAAGGTTAAGTTGAATAAAACATAAGTATATAAGATAGTACGACACAAGTCATCACTAAGATTCAGTTTTGACTTAGGCTAACCTTGATCATCTAAAGAATCCAACATATTACAATAGAAATACTTAAGAGTGTCATCATGTACCTCATTAGGAAGCCAAAGGATGTCAAGGACATGGTTAGAGATGACCTCGGGAGTGGTCGGAATGTGAAATTCGTTAGGTACTTTCTAAGGATAAAATATACCAGTGTCTACTTCTAAGTTGGTGAACTTCTCAAATCTTCGAACATGTTAGTATGTTAGAAAGAGATGGTGGTCAAACACGGAGGATGTTAGACCATGGGTGGTTCTTTGTGGTATGGTAATTGGAAGTTTGTAAAGAGGAGAGAGATGGAAGATGATAAGGATCGAATCTCTGATGTTAAGATGATAAGGAATCAAAGGGTCAATCCAAAAAGAAACAGCAGCTGATCTAGAAACGAATGGGAATGGGTATTAAAAAAAACGGGTATAAAGAACAGGAAGGGTTTTGATAGTGAATGTGAATGTGAATGGATATAACTCACTAAGACATAAATACAATTAAGGGTTTGAGCTCGAAATAGAGTTTGATATAACTCATGAACACTAAGCGTTGCTCGAGGTTTCAAATGAAGACTAGATGCAACTTACTAACTAGTTCAAATAAAGGAGTTCACCACAATTTAAGAACTAGATTAATAAGAATGCAGGGGTGATTAAAGAGTTTAATTAACACTCAATAATTCAGCAAATACTAACTAACTCAAGTATAGCCTTGCTTGAAAGAGGAAAGTTTCACTCTATATATCTATCTGTTTGTATCTATGTATCTGTTTCTATCTCTCTATATGTTAGTACAAATGTTACTATTTATAGTAAGTCCCAAACCCTAGTAGTAAAACTGTAAATAAAGTACAAAGCCTTAAACCCTAAAGAATCAAGCCTACAAATAAAATAAAGGGAAAACATGTACAAGAATACAAAACTGTATGTTTTACAGAACTCGACATATAATCACTTGGCATGTCTAAGGAGTAGTAGTATTTGAACCGGACGGGGTTAGCAGTTGGATGTACGGGTTCGAAAAGGAGTCCTTGATGTCTCGCATGGCTTGGCCAAGACACCAGAGAAGTCGACTCATAACTACCAAGTTCTGGAATTAGTTGGCACTAATCTTTCAAGATCGTAACGAGTGGTTCTTTGGTCTCGAGTATTCGATCTTATGGTTTCTCAGCACCTTAGCTGACGATAGAGTTGATGCTAAGTGTTTATTTTCCTTCCCCTCGTCCATCTGGCTACAACTTGGCTTCGACTTGGATATGGTCGGAGGTTGGTTCCTATCAAAAGAGGAGAAGATGAGCAAGGAAGAGGAGAGTATGTGTGATGGAAGCAGGCTTGATGGTAGAGGCGTGAGAATGGTAGTGGTAGCATGATGATTAATGGGGGTTTTATAGAGAGAGAAGGTCATGTAAGAGAGAAGATGAGAGTGAGATGGGGTGAAGTGAGGAGATGGATGAGAGATTGAGTGAGTTTGGAAATGATTGATGAGAGAAAATAAGATTTTGAGGGATGAGAAATGGTGGATTAAAGAGAGAGGAAGAAGCTAAGGTTAGAAAATGAGAGAAAGAGGATTTTGGGAAAGAAGATGAAGGAAAGAGAAGGATTGGGCACCTTTTTAACCGTGCTTGGAAATGAAGGTATTGGCATGACAATAGTAAGGGATGCTGACATAACGATGAAGGAAATAAAATCAATTTCAACTTTTTATTTAAAATGGCACCCCAGCATGCCGATGATTATAGGTATTGTCATGCTAGTTCAATGATCAGAACCATTTTTAATTTCTTTTTGAGAAAAGTATACCGGTATGCTAGTTGTTATGGGTACCTTCATGCTGGTATTTTTCAATTCTACAAAATCTTGGCTTTTGTCCTTTCCATTATCAAAATTGCCAACTCAAGTTTATTTTAAGTGATTTAATGAGTATTCTAATATTTCAAGTAAGTTTATTTGAGTCTGTTAAGGCATAAAAAACTTAAGTTTGAACTAGATTCCAAGTATTTAGCCAAATCAAATCTCAAAAGCTATGGAGTTCATGACTAAGTGAAAGTGTGCATGTATGATCAAGTTATGTGCATAGGCATTGAGTTTTAACACACTTACACTTGAAGCAAGTTTCAAATACATGTTTGAGTATGGTTGGAACACAATATAGCTTTAAGATTCGACAAATTGTAATATCATTACTTGAGTTCCTTAAGATCAAAAGTTAAGCATTTAAGTAGTTAGAAAGCAAGTAAGGATCCTTTCTCAAATTTAAGACAAGTTTATGCTTCAAGCATATTTGAAAGCTATTAAGAAGCACAAAGGAAGCATGATTAAACCAAGCAATATTCATATGAACACCAATAAACATGAGATGTTCCAAATAACACTTAGTTCCTAATAAGGGTCTAGAGAGATCAAATGTGCACAAAATTGAGATCAAGCTATATTGATCATTTAAACATGATTTATGGATGAAAATATACATGTAGAGCTTGGTTTTTAGGCATGGAAACTAATGCATGATAAATTTATGCACATATGAACTTAAATAAGTATGAATAACCTCACATCATGTTTTATATATGTAATCCATATGATCATGTTTCTTAGTCCTCATGGTATGACTTTTGTTAGTCAACCTACTTAATATATCATTTTTGCTTAAAAACACTAACTTGGTTCTTATGTACCTAACATTCATCGTGCATAATTATTCCCAATTTTCTCCTTAATGTGCAAAATCTATCCTCACTTAAGGGTTTTATGAAGATATCAACTATTTGATTGCTAGTATCGATAAATTCTAAGCATATATAATTGTTTTGCACATGATCATGAATGAAATGATGCCTAATTTCTAAATGCTTAGTTGTTAAGTGTTGAATTGGATTTTTAGCTAGATTTATTGCACTTGTATTTTCACATCTTGTTGGGATATTGAAAAATTTTGGGCCATAATCATGCAAAGTTTGTTTCATCCATAAAGCTTGAGCACAACAACTACCAACGATCACATATTCAACCTTGACGGTTAAGAGTGCTATTAAGTTTTGCTTCTTTGAATGCCATGACACCAGTAAGTTAACAAGAAAGTGACATGTACCGCTTGTACCTTTATAATCATCTTTACAACCACGCGAAGTTGGCATCAAAGTATCCAATAAGATCAAACGAGGTGAACTTAGGATTTTATAAGCCAATTCTAATAGTGCCCGCAAGATTTTTAAAGATGTATATGACTGCATTCAAGTGAGAATTTTTAGGGTAAGATTGAAATCATGCACATAAACGTACAACAAACGTAATTTCGAGCCTGGATGCAATTAAATATAGAAGACTTCTTATCATGCCCATATATTTCTTTTCACAAATATTCTTTCCACTTCCGTCTTTGTTAAGTTTTAGAGTAATGCTCATTGGAGTAAGCCTAATCTTACAATTTTCCATTTTTAACATTTTTAAGAACTCCCTAATGTATTTGTCATGGTTGATAAAAGTTCCATTTTTGGTTTGTTTAACTTGAAGACTTAGGAAATAGTTGAGTTCTCCCATTATACTCATTTCAAACTCATTTTTTATACATTAGACAAACTCATTAACTAGATCCATGTGAGTAGCACCAAATACAATATCATCTACATATATTTAGACAATTAACATAGAGCATTATGTTACTTAATGAATAACGTTGTGTCAAGTTTCCCTCTAGTCAAGCCATTCTTTATCAAGAAGTGACTCGATCTTCAATACTAAGCTCTACGAGCTTGCCTAAGTACATACAAGGTCTTATTGAGCTTATATGCATATTTTGGGAATTCACTATCCTCAAATCCCAATGATTGCTCTACATATACTTCCTCCTGATATAACCATTTTGGAAGACACTTTTAACATCCATTTGATAAAATTTTAAAGTCATTATATGTGGCAAATGCTAAAAGCATCTTAATAACCTCTAATCTAACAATTGGAGCAAAAGTCTCATCGAAACCAATTCCATCTTCTTGGTTGTAACCTTTAGCAACTAGGCATGCGTTATTTTTAGTTACTATTTTGGTTTCATCTAAGTTATTTTGAAATACCCATTTAGTTCCAATTATTGGTCTATCATTTGGTTTAGATACTAAGTTCCATACTTCATTTCTAGTAAATTGATTCAGCTCTTCTTACATAGCTTAAATCCAAAATTTATCCTTTAGAACTTCATTTACGTTTTTTGGTTCAAGTTGAGATAGGAATACTACATACTTAGGTTTTTAAGAGAGGCTCTAGTTTGTACTCTATTAGATGGTTCTCTTATAATTAGATTCTTAGGGTGATGTTTTACAAACTTCCATTCTTTAGGTAAGTCTTTATTAGAATTATCAATAATTCCATCTTGCTTAAAGGATTCCTTCTCATTTGAAATGGATTAATCCTTGTTAAGACTAAGAATGTCTAATTGAGCACCAATGTTTTTTATTTCATCATTAGACTCTCTATATGCATATGTATCGACAGATGCAACATGAATTGACTCTTCTACAACAAGAGTTTTTTTGTTAGACACACTAGAAGCCTCACAAGTAAGAGAATAACCAAGAAAAATGCCTTCATCTGATTTTGAATCAAATTTTCCAAGTTGTTCCTTTCCATTATTAAGAATGTAACACTTTATACTAAAAGGATAAAAATATGATATGTTAGGTCTTTTGCCTCTTTAAAGCTTATAAGGGGTTTTCTTGAGAATAAGTCTTATGAAAACTTGATTTGATATATAGCAAGCGGTATTAATGGCTTTAGCTTAATAATACTTAGGTAGATTATTGTCATAAAGTATAGTCCTAGCCATTTCTATAAGTATCATATTTTTCCTTTCAGCAACCCCATTTTGTTGTAGAGCTCTAGGTATTGAAAAAGTGTGTTGTGTTCCATTTTTATTGCAAAAATCTTCCATAGCATGGTTTTCAAATTCTCTCCCATGATCACATCTTATAAATACAATAAAAAAACCTTTTTCGTTTTAGACCTTCTTATTATAATTCAAGAATATATGATACATTCCATCCTTGTTTGCAAGGAAGAAAGTATAAGTGTATCTAGTGAAATCATCAACTATGATCAATGTACATTATTTCCCTTCTAAATTTAAGGTTTGGGTTGGCCCAAATAGATCCATGTATAATAGTTAGAGTAGTCTAGAAGTTGAGTGGCATCTTTTGATTTGAATGATGACATTGTTGGTTTGCTATATTGACATGCTTGATATGTTTTATCTTTATCAAAACTAATCTTAAGTAATCCTTTCACAAGATTCCTTTGGGCTACTTTTGATAAGATATCCAAACTAGCATGTCTTAGGTTCCTATACCACAACCAACTATCATTATTTTGAACGGAGAGATAAGTTTCAAGTGAACATAAAAACATATTGAAATCAATTTCGTAAATGTTTCTTGGTCTATATCCCTCAAAATGGATTTGTTCATTGTTAACGTTTTCAATAGAACTCTTTGGTGCATGAAATATTACTTTGTATCCTATATCATATAATTGACTAATGTTAAGTAAATTATGCTTCGAATTATCAATAAGTAACACATGCTGGATGGTAAGATCATCATAAATGCAAATGTTACCTTCTCCAATGACATGGGCCTTCTGGTTATCTCCAAAAGTCACACTTCATCTGTCCTCTAAGTCTATAGATGCGAACTTAAATACGTCTCCCGTCATGGGTCTTGAGCAACAACTATCTAAGATCCATTTGTTGTTTTTCTTTAAAGGACCCTATAAAACAAATGGTTATTTCTTTGGTACCCACTTTAGTTTTCGTCCTTTAGGGTTAGTTGTTATAATTTACACATATCCCTTTAGGACCTAAATCATTTTGCCTTTGTTATTTAAGGAGAGATTGTGATATATTGCATAAGTACGAGCAATATAACCATATCTTTCACAATAGTTGCAAGTTTTATTTAAAGCCTTTACAGAGTAACTTTTGTATGCCCTATACAAATTTTCTTTAATATATTATATTCCAATTTTATTTAACCTTTGCCTTTGTGAGCCAAGGATCTTGTTTAAGTTTTTCTCCATTTACAAATTTCTCTTTTGTCTTTATTGAATCATCTAAGCTAGATTTTAAAATTGAATTTTTTATTTCAAGTCGACCTAGCTTATCAACCATACATTTATCATCTATTGCCTCAAGTTTAAGTCCTTTCACTTCCTTTTCAATATTTTCATTAACTTTCTTCAATTTGCTAATTTCATCTATCAATTCATTATTTCTAATACTTAGCTCTTCATTTTCCTTTGTCGATTTTCTAACCTCAATTCTTAGATACTCATTATCTTCTTTTAACCGTTTTTTTTTTTTTTGCATCAACTACTTATTGTATTCATTGTTGATAATATTAAATTCATCACCTTCTTCACTTATCTTTTGTTTCAAGACTTTATTCTTCTTTTGCACTTTTATGAATTCTTTCAATAATTAATTATACATACTTCTAAGTTCATTAAAGGAAGAGTCATGTGAGGTGGAGCATACCTCATTATTGATAGCTATGAAACATGTTTCATTATCAGAGTTGCTAGAATCCCTATCGCTCCAAGTAGCAATCATAGCTTTCTTTCTTAACTCTTTATCAGCTTTCAATTTTTGAACCTTTGGTTCAACAATCTCCCCTTTTTTTATGAGAACAAAACTCTTATATACTAAATAACTCCCCCTCAATTTAGTAATCGATTTCAAGATATTTGGCATTTAAATAAGATTAAGGAAATGGTTGAAAAAAAAGAGTATTAATGTGTTAGGGTACCAAACTTCACTTCTTAATAACTTTACATATAGTATATATTAAACTTACAAAGACTCAAAATATGCTAAGGTTATAAGATAACTTCAATACTATCTTTTGAGTAGCTATTATCAATTCCACTTAATACGCGTTTTATCAATTCAACTTGATGTTGAACCAAATGTTTATGAATTGATTTTGATGAAAACAAAACAAAAGTGGATAATTAAACTTATTATTATATTGAGTTAATTGAATAAGATCAATTAATTTGCTTAATGATTAATTACTTTAATTGACTCTATAAGATATTTAGTTTTTGAATGATAATCAAATGTTTTTGAAGTTGGATTATAAAAGTGTGGTTATTCTTTGTGTGTTAAAGTTGATTATAGGAGAATTTTGGCATACCGACATGATGGCGTAAGAAAGGACCAGCCTGACGGTGTAAAGCCTTAGATAGTGAGAAGAAAAGCTTTTTGATCCCAATAAGCTAGCATACTGGTACACATGTCGATGTTCTTGCCTACAATAGTCTTTTCTTACTGTCATGATGGTAAGAGGATGGTATCGTTATGCCAATAAGCTTATCGAAAGTAGTTCGTTGGAGCATTTAATGTATGATAATGAGAAGAGTTTATTAAGTTGACATAAATGCTCAACAACCCAATAAAAGGATTAAGAACTAATATACTATTGCAATCAAAAGGTATTCTCTTACACTCTTTAGCCTTATTACTTACTATTTGTCTCTTGTACTCTTTACTTGCAATTAAAAAACTGAGACTTAGTATGTAATGCTTGAGAGTTTTTATATTTGCAATCTTGAGAAAGAAAAGAACTATACTTGAGATTATTGTGTGTAATAGTGATTGTGTAAACTTGTGTAGCTCTTTGAGTATTGTATTGAGAGATTAATAAAATGGTGTAAAGTTTTCGATTGGAGGCATTTATGGGTTCATAGAGACTAGGAGGTGATCTAAACTTCATGCTATATCCAGTCTTGATCTTCTCCGTTCTTATCTCTTCTATAAACACCTCATTTTTTTCATTTTTCATTATTCATTAGTTGAGCCAGGTTAATAAAAAATAAGAAAAATAATAAAATAATAAAAAAATGAAAGTTAAAATAAAAAAGGAAAAATGAAAAAAAAAAAGAGAGTCTAGTCTATTAAATCGAATCATCTCGAATCATATCAAGTCGAATCGTATCGTATCAAATCGAATCGTATCGAGTCTAGTCTAATTGTATCATATTAAGTCGTATCGTGTTGAGTCAAGCCGAGTTGCGTCGGATCGTTTAATATTAAATCAGATAACGGTGTGTGATCAATTTAATAAATCATTAAGTCATTTGAGAGTTAGGTTTTATTAAAATAATTTTGGTCCAGTCCGATTTAAAATAGATTTTTATCTAATTTATATTAGGTCAAAATAAATTTTGGATTTATTAGATAAGTTATTAGGTTATATCTAATTGAATCGAATCGGACCTTGGAAAATAGAAAGCCCATAATAAGGAAAGGTTTGTATAAGCTAAGTTGAATCTCAAGGAATCATTGTTGTATCTTTTGATCAAATCTATAATTAAAATAATACGAAAGATACGATTGAGGGTTTATAAATAGCTAGTTGACATGTGACGTTGGGGACATTTTTTATGCAATCCATAATCACTTCGTAAATTTGCATAGCCCCTGAAACTTACCATCACCCATAATTGCCAAGAAGACCCACACTCTAATTTCCAAACTCCATAGCATATCCCCAAAGATCTACGCAATAGCTGTAAGCCCAAACGTCTAATGCATGGCCTATCCTGATGCAACCAAGCAGCTAAACACAATTTCACCATCCTTCACCTAATGTATGTTCCCTAATCCCTTGCTTCGTCTTCACCTGAAGTCTTCAATTGCGCAACACAAAGCTGAAGTCCAAGGTAGCTCCTCAGCAATGCAAACAAAAAGCCTCACTCTCCTAATGTAATCTGAAGACACCTGACATGCCTTGCCATCTAAGCTTACACACCACAATGCCAACACATCAACCAAAATCAACAACCACACTTAATCCAAGCCGTATGTCCTACACTCTATACAATGATCGCCTGACGTCCACAAATTCAACAACTCCATTGCATACACCACTCTAAGACTTAAGCACATGTGATGTCCACATGTGAGATCCACTACATACGATCACACATGCACGATTATGTACGACTCAATTCGGTAAAAATTATTATTGATTTTATTTGTTTTATTAGTTAGTTCAATTATTTTTACAAATTAATTTTTTGTTTTATTTGTTTGATTTTTTAGATAGTCTCGATTTTTAATAAGATTTAGTTCAATTACATTTTTTTCAGTAAAATCGTATTTTCTTAAAAAAAAAAAAGAAGGGGGGGAGATACGTATTTAGATTGTATCTTCAATATATCTTATGGTTAAGATTTAGAAAAAATATGTATGAAGATACGTATCTAAATTGTATCTTCAACATATCTTACAGTTAGGATTTATAAAAAATATTTTTGACACGTAATGTTTTTATAAAAATAAAAAATCTTAACCGAGGTTTTCAAAAAAGATTTAATTAGTTAGGGTTTTCTTTAATTCGGAAAAATTAGATTTCTTAGTTTTTTAAAAAATAATAAATTGTTAAAAACGTAAACATGGCTCAGTTTTCGAAATAAAAAGAATCCACCCACTAAAAATTTTATAAATAGAGAACTACAGCTGATTTAATCTTGCTTAATAAATGTAGGCATCTTCGAGACAACCGAATAAAAAATAAAAAAAAAATTTCCCTTTTTCTTAGAAATTCGTAATAAAAAATAATAAAAAATTCACTTTGGTTATCTTTTGTATATTTAGGTATATTTTAGTATTTTTAGATAATTATAAAAATAAAAGCCCATCAATTACTCTTTAGTTTTTACATAGTAACTTAGTCTTAATAGCTTAACCCCTGAACCTGGTCTTTTCGAGTTATTTATTCTAAAAATCATTTTTTTAGAAAATACGCAAACTAGTGGCTAAATTAGGGTTTTCTCACCTGAAAACCTTAATTTCAATTTTTATTAGCTAAACTGTTTGGCGATTCCAATTTTTAAAATTTTTTACAAAAATATTTCCTTAATTTAATGTCGAGTGATTTATGTTAAGTGGGCTAAGTTTGATATAGGTTAAATTAAGGAAATCGAAATAGGACTCAACATCCTCTATCCTTATCTCTTTTAATTTTCATATTTATTATTTGTTTGCTATTGTCTTGATCACTCTTATTATTGTATTTAATACATAATTTCGAAAAGAATTGCAATTTGTCCTAAGAACTTAATTCACCTCCACTCTTGAGTTTAGCTTAGTGTTATTTAATTGGTATCAAAGCTAGTTTGTAATCACTTGTTTAATCGCATATTAGAGTAAAGATCACGACATCTAATGCATTAGTCTTTCTAGAAGGACAAGTAATTAATAGGCCTCATTTTTTAACTAGTAGCAACTATCCATATTGGAAATGTAGGATGTTTATAATTTTGAAAGCACAAAATAAATTATTGTGGCATATAGTTAACTAAGGACCATTTAAGATAGAAAGAAAAGAAGAAAGAGATTACATGGATGATGATTCGAAATTACTTGATTTGAATGAAGTTGCTATGAATATCTTGTATTATGCTATAAATGAAAATGACTTCAATAGGGTATGTACATATAAAGTACTAAAAAAATATTGGATGAACTCCAAAGTACATATGAAGGAATTAGTAGAGTAAATGATACAAAGATAAGCTTATTATGTGTATAATTTGAAAATTTTAGAATGGATCCAAATAAAACGATTAATGAGATACATAATAGATTTATCAATATCATCAATTCTTGGAGTGTTCTTAGAAAGACATTTACTAATCTTGAGATAAATTCCAAAATTCTTAGATCTTTACTAAGAGATTAGCAAACCAAGAGAACTGCAATTGGGAAAGCCTATGATCTCAATGAAATGTCAAAAGAGTAACTTCTTGAAACACTTAAGACACAAGAGATGGTGAAGAGACAAGGAGAGGACTTTAGAGAGAAGACAATTGCTCTAAAAGTCATGGAAGAGAGCACAAGTGAAGATGATGATGACGAAGTAACAATGTTGGCAAAGAAATTTAGAAAGTTCATGAAATTTAATAAAAGGATTAAGAAGGATAAGGATGGATATAGATGACTTTCTAAGTTCAAGAAGGAAAAAAAAGAAGTTATCAAATGCTATAATTATAAAAAAATGGGACATATTCAACAATATTGCCCCTTACTTAAGAAGGCCGATTAAGAGCCAAGAAAGAAAGTTATGATTGCTACTTAGAGCGATGAGGATTCTAGTAACTCTGATAATGAAATATGTTTCATGGCCATCAATGACGAGGTATAGTCCACCTCACATGACTCTTCCTTTAATGAACTTAGAAGTATGTATGATAAATTATTGAAAGAATTCATAAAAGTGGAGAAGAAAAATAAAGTCTTAAAACAAATGATGAGTGAAGTAGTTGATAAATTTAATATTATCAAGAATGAATATGATAAATTAGTTTATGCAAAAGAAGGTTTAGAAGAAGACAATGAGTATCTAAGAATTAAGGTTGGAAAATTGATAAAGGAAAATGAAGAGCTAAGTACTAGAAACAATAAATTGATAGATGAAAATAGCAAATTGAAGGAAGCTAATGAAAATTTTTAAAAGGAAGTGAAAGGACTTAAACTTGAGGCAATAGATGATGAATGCATGGTTGCTAAGCTAGGTTGACTTGAAATCGAAAATTCAATTCTAAAATCTAGTTTAGATGATTTAAGAAAAATAATAGCGAAATTTGTAGATAGAGAAAAAAACTTAAACAAGATCCTTGGCTCGCAAAGACAAAGGTTAGATAGAATTGGAATATGATATATTAAGAAAAATGTGTATAGGACATACAAAAGTTAAGGCCTCAAATAAAACTTGCAAGTGTTGTGAAAGATATGGTCATATTGCTCATACTTATGCAATACATCGCAATCTCTCCTTAAATGATGTAAGCCCCAAAGTTCAGCCAAGTAACTGTAGGATTGAACTTAGAACTCAAGGTTTAGGGCGATCGGTTAAAAGATTCGATCAAACCCAAATTATAAACTATTGAGAAGAATATTAGTAAAAATGACCCTGTAAACTTAAATTTAAGAAAATAAGTAGTAAAATAGGAGACTATAAAATTTTCAAATTTTAAGCATAATAACTGCTAATTACCGAAAAGGCGAAAAGTGTAATATAATAACTAATAAATTATTAGAGATAGATTATATGTATAGTAAAAATTTTAGAATGACCAAAATAATATTTAGGAATGCTCACGTATACCCCACATGTATTTACATGTAGATAAAAATACACGTAATTACTAAAATTGGCCGAAAACTAAGCAAATAATTAAAGAAAATTATAAAATAATTGAGGAAAAATTAGAAAAAAATCAGAAGGGTGTGGAATGATGTAAACTTGGTCGTGGCATGTCAAGATAAGGAAAAGAAAAATTAACCAATAAGAATTAAGCAACACAAAAGCCAAAATTTAAGGGATAAAGTAATTGTCTTATCTAATTTAATGCACAATAATTACACTAAAGCCCTATAAATAGCAGGAAAAATCCAGGAACTCATTTGGATAGTTTGGAAAGTGAGAAAATTAGGAAGAGTAAAAAATTCGAGAGAAAATCCAGAAAATAAAAAAAATAAGAAAAACTGTGCAGTTAAGGGTTTTAAAAGGAACCCACACCAGACGAGGAGTTGGAAGTGGACGGCCACCTCCACCACACGGTGGTGGCAGCGCCCAGGCCGGCCGACAAGGCCACGGCGGCCCGCGGTGGCCGGAGCCACCCAAATCGGTGAGTCCGATTTCTAGCCCGAATCTTGTAAATTTTTGTAAAAATAGTAAATATAATTAGAAAATTATGAATTTTGTTATTCTGGGATATTTTTGTATGTAGTTTGTAGGAAAAATATTATTTTGATGAAATTATGTCCCGTAATATATGGTCCCTAAGAAATCGTGCAAAACCGAGCACATTTCGGTTTAGAAATAAATGACCTTAGTAGTGTAGTTTTAAGCCCAAAATTTTTTTGTAGATTACTTAGATGATATAGAACAGTGCTATGAAGCCCTTTTTCAAAAATTAATTTTTGAAATTTTTAGATAATTTTTAGGTCCTAAAATGAGGCATAAAATGGGCAATTTAGGATTAATTAAGTAATTAAATTATTAATTTCTGACTTAGTGAGTAAGTAGATGTTTTAGGGTGTTAAGATCTGATGGAGTATGATACTTATAGCATTTAGGGTGTTAGATGTAATTATTAGGTTAATTATGTAATAAATGAGTAATAGGAAAAAAAATAGTTAATTTTGTAAATTAGGGAAATTTGGAGTAAAATCTGATTTAGGATGGATTTAGACATTTTGAAATAATAATTGGTGTTTAGAGATGGTAATTAGGGTAATAGAAATATTAGAAATG
>JAMXBB010000007.1:96822092-96835380 GCA_024138015.1 Lumnitzera littorea
TTAACATCCTAAAACATGTAATTATTCACTAAATCAGAAATTAATCATTTAATTACATAATTAACCCTAAATTACCCATTTTATGCCTCTTTTTAGAGCCTAAAAATTATCTAAAAATTTCAAAAATTAATTTTTGAAAAAGGGCTTCATAGCACTGTTCTATATCATCTAAGTAATCTACACAAAAATTTTGGGCTTGAAACTACACTTTTAAGGCTATTTATTTCTAAACCGAAACATGCTCGGTTTTGCATGATTTCTTAAGGATCATATATTACGGGGCATGTTTTCATCAAAATAATATTTTTTCCTACAAACTACATACAAAAATATCCCAGAATAACAAAATTCATAATTTTCTAATAATATTTACTATTTTTACAAAATTACACAAGAATCGGGCTAGAAATTGGACTCACCGGTTTGGGTGGCTCCGGCCACCGCGGGCCACCGTGGCCTTGTCGACCGGCCTGGGCGCTGCCACCATCGTGTGGTGGTGGTGGCCGTCCACTTCCAGTTGCTCATCTAGTAGGGGTTCTCTTTGAAAGCCCTAATTGCACAGTTTTTTCCAATTTTTTTTCTAAACTGAATATTTCTCTCAATTTTCGTCTCTCTCTAATTTTCTCGAATTTGTAACTGTCCAAATGAGCTTTTGAATTTTTCCTGCTATTTATAGGGCTTTATAGGATTTATTATGCATTAAATGGGACAAGACAATTGCCTTATCCCTTGATTTTTGGCTTTTATGTTGGCTTATTCTAATTGGCCGAATTTTTTCTCATTTTTCCCAGCTGCCACGACCCAATTCTGGATGATTCATGATTTTCCCTGATTTTTCTTGATTTTTCCTTAATTAATTATGAATTTTCTTTAAGCATTTGGTATTATTTTAGCACATTTCGCGTATTTTAAGTAATTACACGTATTTATACTTACATGTAAATTCATATATAGTACAAATAAATATTCTTAAATATTATTTAAGTCATTCTATTATTTTTAGTATACATATAATCTATCTCTAGTAATTTATTAGTTATCAGATTACATTTTTTGCCTTTTTCAGTAATTAGCAATTATTATGCTTAAAATTTGAAAATTTTATAGTCTCTTATTTTATTACTTATTTTCTTAAATTTAAGTTTACGGGGTCATTTTTACTAATATTCTTCTCAATAGTTTATAATTTGGGTTTGATCGGATCTTTTAACCGATCGCCCTAAACCTCGGGTTCTAAGTTCAATTCTACGGTTACTTGGCTTAACTTTGGGGCTTACAACTACTTACATACTTAACTTTTGTTCTTAAGGAACTTAAGTAGTGATTTTACAATTTGTAGAACCTTAAAGCTATATTGTGTTCCAATTATGCTTAAACATGTATTTAAAACTTGCTTCAAGTGTTAGTATGTAAAAACTCAATGCCTATGTACATAACTTGCTCATACATGCACATTTTCACTTAGTTGTGAACTCTGTAGATTTGAGGATTTGATTTTACTGAATCTTTGGAAACTAGTTCAAACTTAAGTTCTTCAAGCCTTAATAGACTCAAATAAACTTGCTTGAAGTGTTAAAACACTTAAAATAAACTTGAGTTGGCAACTTAGACAAATGAAGTGGACCTAACCAAGATTGTATAGAATTGTAGAATACCAACATGACGGTACCCATAACCATTGGTATGCTTATATACTCCTCTAGAAAAGAAATTAAAAATGGTTTTGATCATTGAACCGGCGTGATTGTACCCATAATCACTAACATGTCAGTATACCATCTTAAATAAAAACTTGAAATCGATTTTGTTCCCTTCACCATCATACCAACATCCCTCATTGCCATCATGCAAGTACCCTTACTTCTAGGTACAATTGAAAAGGCACCCGAACATTTTCTCTCTCCTTCATCTTCTTCCCCCAAATCCTCTTTCTCTCATTTTCTAACCCTAACTTCTTTCTCTCTCTTTGATCCACCATTTACCATCCCTTAAAATCCTATTTTTCTCTCATTAATCTTCTTTAAACTCACCTAGTCTCTCATCTGTCTCCTCACTTTACCCCATTTCACTCTCATCTACTCCCTTACGTAACTCTCTCTCTCTGCAAACCCTCATTTACCGTTACACCACCACCACCATTCTTACACCTCTATCGTCAACTTAGCTTCCATCACACGTTCTCCTCTTCCTTTCCCATCCTCTCCTTTTCTATCTTCTTCATCTTCACACACGTCCAACTACCATGCCACCAAGAATCACCCATGGTCTAGCACCCCCTGTGTTTAACCACCGTCTCTTTCCAACATGCTCAAAGATTTAAGAAGTTGGCCAACTTAGAAGTAGACACTAGCATATTCTATCCTCGGGAAGTGTTCGACAAATTTTGCATTCCGACCATTCCTAAGGTCATCTCCAACCATGTGCTAAACATCATTCGACTTCCCAATGAGGTACATGATTATGCTCTCAAGTGTTTCTATTGTAATATGTTGGATTCTTTAGATGATCAAGATCGGCCTAAGTTAAAAATGAATATTAGTGATGAATTGTGTTGTATTGTCCTGTATACTTATTTTTATGGAGCACTAGTAATCATCAATCTTGAGGATATAGTCTTATTGGGGCTTTTGTCAGGGGAATCGATGTTAATGCCAATTTCTATGGTGCTAAGTTTTATGAACAAGTCTTTAGATATAAGGATATTAGAGGAAATTGGGGGAAGGAAAAAAATTTAATTGCTATTTGATGTAACCATAGGACTGAGATCCTACACCACATTGTGATCCATAGCTATTGTCCTTACAAAGGCCAACAGTTAAATATTACCTATCAAGACTTATGGATTCTCTATTATCTCCTCATGAACAAACAAATTAACTTCTTTAGCATTGTCGTTTAGTGTTTTAAGTATGTCATAAATAACCCCTCTTAAGCTTTCCTAAGGTTTAGAAGGATGGTTACTCAATTGTTGATCCACAAGGGTGTTCAATTTCTTATACCTCATGGATAGCTCGGGTTAAGCATCTTGAATTAGTTGGCATCTGTTAGGGGGTTTAGAAGAAAACTAGTAACAATTTGGTTTCCTCTACTTGATCTTGGCTCTAAGCACAACCCACTAGAATCGATTGAATCATTGATGAGCCAAGAAGTTATAGTGGTCATACTTCATTTGGTGTGCCTCCTGGTTGTATTGCTACTCCTCTTGAAGGCTCTTCTCATTAGCCTCTACCTAACTTTAGATTTCCCACTTTTGATCTAGTTACTCCCTTAGCATCTCAACACCCCTTTTATCAATACACAAAGATGCAGTTCAATTAACTCAAGGAACACCTTTATGATCACATCTACAATAGGTTTCAAGGACTATACAGTCACTTCTAGCTGAATTATCACTGCCTATCTTTGCCCTTTCCTCCCCTAGCTCAAGATGATGATCCACTTGCTGTTTGGGTTATTGACTCCAGTTTATTTCTTATATTATTTTATGTTTTGTTTATGGACTTGTCCTTTGGCCACTTTATGTTTCCATTATCTTGTCTTTGATGGACTTTGGTCCTTGATGGCCTTTGTTGATGATACTTAACTCTTTGTACTAGGCTTCTTTTATTGACTTTTATTGCTTTTGGACGTTATTGTTGGTTGTTTTGTTGTTGGATGGCTCCTTTTGAGCCTTGTAGCTTCTTTGTTCTTCTTCTTGCAAGGAACATATTTTAAGGCTTAAGTTGAGATTATGTCAAAATTTTGACTCGAATCATATTCCCTCTTCACCGCCTAGATCCTCCTCTTTTTTTGATGAGGCTAAATGAGGAGGAGACATTTAAGTTGTAAGAGGGTCAAAATGTATATTTTGTTTATTTAGTTGATTTGATAATAGTTGACTTATCTTGACATATTAGACCTATCTTATAACTTAACATATATTAAGTCCTTGTAAAATTGGCATATCCAATATGTGAAGTTATTATGAAGTGAATTTTTTATGCTCCAACACATTAACACTCTCTTTTTGCAATAATTTCCTTAATCTTGTTCAAATGCTAAATATCTTGAAACCGATTGCTAAATTGAAGGGGAGTATTAAATTGAGGGGGAGTTATTTAGTATATAAAAGTTTTGTCTTTATCAAAAAGAAGGAGATTGTTGAACCAAAGGTTTACGAATTGATTTTTGATGAGAACAAAACAAAAGTAGATGATTAAACTTATTATTGTATTAAGTTAATTAAATAAGATTGATTAATTTGATTAATGATTAATTACTTCAATTAACTCTACAAGGTTTTTAGTTTTTGAAAGATGGTCAAACATTCTTAAAGTTGGATTATAAAAGTATGATTGTTCTTTGTGTGTTAAAGTTGATTTCAAGAGAATTTTGGCATGACAGCATAAGGAAGGACTAGCTTGACGGTGTGAAGCCTTGGATAGTGAGAAGAAAAGCTTTCTGATTCCAATGAGCTAGCATGCTGCTACACATGCGATGTTATTGTCAACAGAAATCTTGCTTATCGGCATGACAGTAATGGTAAGAGGATGGTACCGTATGCTGGTAAGCTTGTTTAAAATAGCCATTAGAATATTTAATGCATGATAATGAGAAGAATTAAATGATTTAATATAAATTCTTAATAACCTGACCAAAGAGGATTAAGAATCGATATTTTACTACAATCAAAAGACATTCTCTTATACTCTTTGAACTTGGTACTTACTATTTATCTCTTGTATTCCTTACTTGCAATCAAATAAGTGAGAATTAGTGTTTAGTACTTGAGGGTTCTTGTATTTATAATCTTAAGAGAGAAAAGCACTATACTTGAAATTTTTGTATGTAATAGTGATTGTGTAAACTTGTATAACTCTTTGAGCATTGTATTGAAAGATTAATAAAGTGGTTTGAAGTTCTCGATTGGAGGCATTTGTAGGCTTGTAGAGATTAAGAGGCAGTTTAAACTCTACGTTATATCCATACTTAATCTTCCTTATCTCTTTTAATTTCCGCATTTATTATTTGTTTATCTTTGTCTTCGTCATTCTTGTTATTGTATTTAATATGTAACTTTGAAAAGAACTGCAATTTATCCTAAGAACACAATTCACCAACTTCTCGAGTTTAGCCTAGTGTTTTTCACTTGATACATTTTTTGACTTCCTAATGACTTGAATATTTCTCTCCCTTTGGCCTCATAAAAAAAAAAAAAAAAAAGGAAGATCCAGGAGATAAAGAGGGAAGAGGATTCAAGTCAAAATTTCAGTGTAGTCCTGGCTTAAATCTTAGGATATGCCCCCTACGAAAAGAAAAAAGAAAAAAAGAACAAAGAAGCTACATAGAAGCAATTTAGTAATGAGGTAGCTAGCAATATTACCAAAAGGATGAAAAGATAATGAAACTAAGCAAAAGGCATTCATGTCTAAGATAAAGAAGTCCATGAATCACAAAAAATAAGAGATTGAAGTCATGAGTAACAAAGGTTATCAAAGACTAAGACCCAACAAAAAAATAAAAAGGAAAGATAAAGTGACCAGAGGCTAAGTCCATAACATAACACGAAATAATATGAGAAATAAACTGAAGTTGGCAAATTAAGCATTAGTTAGAGCCACATCTAGAGGAGCAAAGGGGTAAGATAGGTAATGATAATTCAGCTAGAAGTGATTATAGAGCCCTTGAAACCCAATGTAGATGTGATCATGAAGGTCCTCTCTAAGTTGATTGAATCACATCTCTGAGTATTAATAGAAAGGATGTTAAGATGCCAAGGGAGCAATCAGATCTAAAGTAGGAAATCTAAAGTTAGGAGGAGGCTGGTAAGAAGAGTCTTCAAGAGGAGGAGTAGCACATGACTACGAGGCACACCAAATGGAGTATGACCACTATGACTTCCTAGCTCATCAAAAGATTCAATCGAATCTGGTAGGTTATGCTTAGAGCCAAGATTAAGTAGAGGAAGAGTTTTCTTTCTAACCTAATTATTGCTAGTTTTCTTCCAAACCCCTGATAGATGTCAACTAATTCAAGGTGTAGGGAACTAAATGCCCTTATGGATCAATAATTGAGTAACCATCCTTCCAAAACTTAGGAAAGCTTGAGAGGGGTTATTTTTGACATGCTTAAAACACTAAACCACAATGCTAAAGAAGTTAATTTGTTTATTCATGAGGAGATAATAGAGGATCCATAAGTCTTGATATGTAATATTTGACTGTTAGCCTCAGAGTATGACCAAGATCAAGTTGAATAGCAACTAAATTTTCTACCTCCCCCTAGTTTTCTCCAATACTCTTATACCTAAAGACCTGTTCATAGAAATTAGTGCCATAAAAATTGACATTAACATCGGTTCCCCGAACAAAAGCCTCAACAAGACTACAAATATCCTTAATAGTGATGGTTACTAATATTCCATAAACGTAAGTATACAAGATAGTGCGGCACAATTCATCACTAAGATTCATTTTTAACTTAGGCTAACCCTGATCATCTAAAGAATCCAACATATTATGATAGAAATACTTGAGAGTGTCATCATGTACCTCATTAGGAAGTTAAAGGATGTCAAGGACATGGTTAGAAATGACCTTAGGAATAGTTAGAATGTGAAATACATTGAGCACTTCCTAAGGATAGAATATACCAGTGTTTATTTCTAAGTTGGCAAACTTTTCAAATCTTTGAGCATGTTAATGTGTTGGAAAGAGATGGTGGTCAAACATGAGGGTTACTAGACCACGGCCGATTCTTGGAGGTATGGTGGTTGAAAGTGTGTGAAGGCGAGGGAAATGGAAGAGGAGAGGATGGGTAAGGAAGAGGAGAGTATATGTGATAGAAGTCGAGTTGACGATAGAGGCATGAGAATAGTGGTGGTAACGGTTGATGGGGGTTTCATAGAGAGACAAAGTTGTGTGAGGGAGAAGATGAGAGTTAGATGGGGCAAAGTGAGGAGATGGATAAGAGATTGAATGAGTTTGGAGATTATTGATGAGAGAAAAATAGGATTTTGAGGGATAAGAGATGGTGGATCGAAGAGAGAGAAGGAGGCTAGGGTTAGAAAATGAGAGAAAGAGGATTTTAAGAAAGGAGATGAAGGAGAGAAAAGGATCGAACACCTTTTTAATTGAGCTTGAAAATGAAGGTACCGAGATGCTAACAACGAGGGATGCTGGCATGACGGTGAAGGAAACAGAATCGATTTCAAGTTTTTATTTAAAATGATACACTTGCATGCAGATGGTTATGGGTGCCATCATGCCAGTTTAATCATGAGAACCATTTTTAATTCCTTTTCTAGAGAAGTATATCGGCATTCCGGTAGTTATGGGTACCGTTATGTCGGTATTTTGTAATTTTACTGAATCTTAGCTTTTGTCCATTCCATTGACGAAATTGCCAACTCATGTTTATTTTAAGTGATTTAATGAGTGTTCTAACATTTCAAGTAAGTTTATTTGAGTCCGTTAAGATGTGAAAAGCTTAAGTTTGAGCTAGATTCCATGGATTTAGCCAAATCAAATCCTAAAAGCTATGGAGTTCATGACTAAGTGAAAGTGTGCATATATAATCAAGTTATGTGTATAAACATTGAGTTTTAACACACTAACACTTGAGGCAAGTTTTAAATACATATTTGAGCATAGTTGGGACATTATATAGCTTTAAGGTTCAACAAATTATAAAATCACTACTTGAGTTCCTTAAGATCAAAAGTTAAGCATGCAAGTAGCCAAAAAGCAAGAAGGGGTCCTTCTTCAAATTTAAGACAAGTTTATGCTTCAAATATGTTTGAAAGATATCAAAAAGCATAAAGGATGCATGATCCAACCAAGCAATATTCATATGGCCACAAATAGGCATGAGATGTTCCAAATAATACTTAGTTTCTAATAAGGGTCTAGAAAGGTCAAATATGCACAGAATTGAGATTAAGCTAGATTGACTACTCAAACATGATTTATGAATGAAAATAGACATGTAGAGCTTGGTTTTAGGTACAAAAACCAATACATGATAAATTATGCATATATAAACTTAGATAAGCAATAATGACTTTAAGTGTGCCTAAAGCATGTTAAGTACCATGTTTTATACATGTAATCAATATGACCATGTTTCTTAGTCCTCATGGTATGACTTTTGTTGGTCAACCCACTTAGTGTATCATTTTTAATCAAAAACATTATCTTGGTTCTTATATGCTTAACATCCATCGTGCATAATCATTCCTAATTCTCTTTTTAATGTGCAAACTCTATCCTCACTTAAGGGTTTTGTAAAGATATCAACTATTTGGTTGCTAGTGTTGATAAATGTTAAGCATATATCATTGTTTTGCACATAATCATGAATGAAGTGTTGCCTGATTTCTATATGCTTAGTCCTTAAGTGTTGAATTGGATTTTTTGTTAGATTTATTGCACTTGTGTTGTCACATCTTATTAGGACATTAGTGAATTTTAGGCCATAATTATGTAAAGTTTGTTTCATCCATAAGGCTTGAGCACAACAACTACCAATAGCCACATATTTAGCCTTGGCGATTGAAAGTGGTACTAAGTTTTGCTTCTTTGAATGTCATGATACTAATGAGTTACTTAGAAAGTGACATGTGCCACTTGTGCTCTTCTAATCAACTTTGCAACCAACAAAGTCAGTATCGAAGTATCCAACAAGATCAAATGAGGTGAACTTACGATACCACAAGCCAATTTCAATAGTGCTCGCAAGATACTTGAAGATGGGTTTGACCGCATTTAAATGAGATTCTTTAGGGCGAGATTGAAATTGTGCACATAGACATACAATAAACATAATGTTGAGCTTATAAGTAGTTAAATATAGAAGACTTCTTATCATGCCCCTATATATCTTTTTAGAAATGTTATTTCAACTTTTGTCTTTATTAAGTTTTAGAGTAGTGCTCATTGGAGTAGGCTTAGTCTTACAATTATCCATTTTGAACCTCTTTAAGAGCTCCCTAGTGTATTTGGCTTGGTTGATAAAGGTTCTATTTTTGGTCTATTTAATTTAAGGACTTAGGAAATAGTTGAGTTATCCCATCATACTCATTTCAAACTCATTTTTCATACATTGGACAAACTCATTAACTAGATCCATATGAGTAAAACCAAACACAATGTCAACTACATATATTTAGACAATTAGCATATGAGCATTATGTTGCTTAATGAATAAAGTTATGTCAAGTTTCCCTTTAGTAAAGCCATTCTTTATCAAGAAGCTACTTAATCTTTCATACCAAGCTTTAGGAGCTTACTTAAGTCCATACAAGGCCTTATTGAGCTTATATACATGTTTTAAGAATTCACTATCCTCAAATCCAAGTGGTTGCTCTATATATATTTCCTCCTTAATATAACAATTTAGGAAGGCACTTTTAACATCCATTTGATATAGTTTAAAGTCTTTATATATGACAAATGCTAAAAGTATCCTAATGGCCTCTAATTTAGTAACCAAAGAAAAAGTCTCATCGAAATCAATTCCCTTTTCTTAGTTGCAACCTTTAGCAACTAGGCGTACCTTGTTTGTCATTACTATTTAGGTTTTATCTAAGTTGTTTTGAAATACTCATTTGGTTCCAATTACTGGTCTATCGTTTGGTTTAGGTACTAAGTCTCATATCTCATTTCTAGTAAATTGATTTAGCTCTTCTTACATAACTTGAATCCAAAATTTACCCTTTAGAGCTTCATTTATTTTTTCTAGTTCAAGTTGAGATAGGAATACTACATTACTTAGGTTTTTAAGTGAAGCTCTAGTTTGCACCCTATTAGATGGTTCTCCTATAATTAGATTCTTAGGGTGATATTTTACAAACTTCCATTCTTTAAGTAAGTTTTTATTAGAATTGTTAAGAATTCCATCTTGCCTAAAGGACTCTTTATTTGAAATGGATCAATCCTTATTAAGACTAATACCATCTAATTAACGTCCAATGTTTTCTATTTCATCATTAGACTCTCTATATGTATATGTGTTGTCAAATGCAACATGAATTGACTCTTCTACAATAAGATTTCTTTTGTTATATACTTTATAAGCCTTACTAACAAGAGAATAACTACGAAAGATGCCCTCATATGATTTTGAATCAAAATTTTCAAGTTATTCCCTTCCATTATTAAGAATGTAACACTTTGTACCAAAATAATGAAAATATGATATGTCAGGTCTTTTGCCTCTCTGAAGCTCATAGGGGGTTTTCTTAAGAATAGGTTTTATGAAAACTCGATTTGATATATAATAAGCAATATTAACAGCTATGGCCCAAAAATACTTTGGTAGATTATTGTCACAAAGTATGGTCCTAGCCATTTTTACAAGAGTCCCATTTTTCCTTTCGATAACTCCATTTTATTGTAAAGTTTTAGGTGTCGAAAAGGTATCTTCTATTACATTTACATTTTTATTGTAATAATCTTCCATATCATGGTTTTTAAATTCTCTCCAATGATTACTTTTTTTATAGAGAAAATAGAAAGACCTCTTTCATTTTGGACGTTTTTGTTATAATTTAAGAATACATGATATGTTTCATCCTTATTTGTAAGGAAGAAGGTTAAAGTATATCTAGTAAAATCATCAATTATAACTAAGGTATATCTTTTCCTTCCTAAACTTATAGTTTGGGTTGGACAAAATAAATCCATGTGTAATAATTGGAATAATTTATAAATTTAAATGACATCTTTTTTATTTGAACAATGACTTTATTTGTTTGCCATATTAACATGCTTAACATATTTTATCTTTATCAAAACTAATCTTAAGTAATCCTTTCACAAGATTCTTTTTAGCTAGTTTTAATAAGATATCTATACTGGCATATCCTAACTTCCTATACCACAACCAACTATCATTGTTTTGAGTGGAGAGATGAGTTTCAAGTAAATATGAAAATATATTGAAGTCAATTTTGTAAATATTTCCTCATCTATACCCCTCAAAACAAATTTGGTCATTGTTAATGTTTCCAATAGAATACTTTGATGTACAAAATATTACTTTGTATCCTATATGTCACAATTGACTAATGCTAAGTAAATTGTACTTTAAATTATCAATATGTAACATATACTTAATAATAAGATCATTGATAATGCAAATGTTACCTTCTCCAATGATATGGACCTTTCGGTTACCTTCGAAAGTCACACTTCCTCCATCATTCAAGTTTATAGATGCGAACTTGAATATGTCTCCCGTCATGTGTCTTGAGCAACTGCTATCCAAAATCTATTTGTTGTTTTGCCTTGAAGGATCCTACAAAACAAATTGTTATTTCTTTGATACCCATTTTAGTTTAGAGCCTTTGGATTTAGTTGTTGTAATGTAAGCTTGTTCCTTAAGGAACCAAACTATTTTGCCTTTATTATTTAAGGAGAGATTGTAACATATTGTATAAATATGAGCAATATGACCATATCTTTTATAATAGTTGCAAGTTTTATTTGAGGCCTTAATAAAGTAACTTTTGTACGTTTTATTCACATTTTCTTTAGTATATCTTATTCAAATTTTATCTAGCCCTTACCTTTGTGAGCCATGGATCTTATCTAAGTTTTTCTTTCCATCCACAAATTTTGCTATTGTCTTTTTTGAATTATCTAAGCTAGATTTTAGAATTGAATTTTCACTAGTCGACCTAACTTTTCAATCATACATTCATCATCTATTGCTTCAAGTTTAAGTCCTTTCACTTCCTTTTCAAAATTTTCATTAGCTTCCTTTAATTTGCTATTTTCTGTCACGCCCCGAAGCGGCAGAGTCGTAACAGCCCCGCCGTGTAAACCACCCTAAGATAGAAGTTGGCCTCACAACCGCTATCCTAGACCTGATCTACACAAGGCGTCCACAACTAACCCGCTTTGAAGTAGACAATTTGTAATTTAAATAAATCATTTATCTAAGAAAGTGAGGAAATATATATATGCTATAATTCAGCTATTGTAATTAAGGTTTACAATATTTCTCCGTAATACATTTCCTAGTTGTTACATTATTCAAAATGAAAAGTAATTCTAAAATAAAAACTTAAACCTTAAAATATGTGTTTATTCTTCACATGTTTTTCCTCACTCCCCAGGATCCAGCAGTTGCTAGCTTCAGAGTAATTGGTTGCCGCTTTTTAGCCAGCACCTGCACGATGTCTATAGGGATGTGAGCAACCACAGCTCAGTAAGTAGGGACGGAGGACTTAAAACTATACCATACACACAACAAGGTTTTCAATCACTTATTAAATGCAATGCATGTGCAAGCAAATGCCATCGCACGACGTTGTCCGGCCCGTCGTGAGATTAGAGAAATTGCGCCCGCTCTAATCCGGGTTGAGGAGTTACCGTTAATGCAACAGCTCACGACCAAACCCAGGCTTGTGTAATGGAGACCTTGCTCCTCCCGCGACTACCTTCGAACCACTGTCTTCATCCCCGCCGCGACCTCCTCTCCTGTCACTTAGTTCGATTGAGGATGAAGAAGGGACCATTTTGCAATCCTGCGCTATCCCTTCCGAAGGGGTCGGTATTTGGCCGGAGAGTCCTAAATCCCCTAACGGGTTGCCATGCATGTTCGGTTATGATTACTAGTCGTACATTTGATTAAGTCCAATTTAGAGCGATCAATCATTACATACAATTCATACAATATGTGCTAAAGCAGCAAACTGAATCATAGCATCACCCATAATCAAGCACATGCACGCATTCAACTATCTAACAAGCACAACCAAGCATAATCTTAAGCCTCCAAAATACAGCATCGTATTAATCCCAACTTACCTCGACTCCTCGCTCGCTCACTCGAGGTCCGATTTGCTCAGGCCATCGCCGGTTATCCCTATAACACGAACGTGGTTTCAGCTTTTCATATAATTGTTATAGGTTCGTTTTATCCTATAATGCTTCTTGTTAGGTTTTGTTTAAGGTTTAATATGCCCAATTATCTAGGTATTAAGTCTTTTATAATTATTTTAGGTTTGGGGTTAGGTTCAGGTTCGGTTTTCGCATCGATTTCTAAACCAGGTTTTTAGTTCGATTTTTAAGTAGCGTTTTATATTCCAACCCTAGAAATTAGTTTCAACCCATAATGTGAAATTAATCACATTATTTCCCGGTAACCTAAATACCATCATTACCCTTTATTAGTGTTTATTTTACTCGGTACACTTAAATCCATATCAGTGTACCGAATTCACTCCTAATGTGACAAATTTTTACATTTTTCGTATAATTCCATAAATTCAAGTTTCCTATCAGATTTATTGTGCATTTTT